>CAKAOH010041711.1:0-56775 GCA_916701665.1 Sebastiscus tertius | reverse complement strand
TGAAAAAAAAAAAATGTCTGAAAAAAAGATTTTTAAAAAAATGCCCGAAAAAATGTCTGAAAAAAAAAAATAGAAATGTCTGAAAATATTGTCCAAAAAATAGTTAAAATAATTTGATGCAATGAGAGACCCCACCGGAAGCATCGCCCTGTCGAGGATTCTTTCATAACAATGACCGGCTAGCTGTACATTATCCCGCTTATTACACGGCTACTTACTTAAGAAATCAATAAGTCCCTTACATGATTATTGATGCATTAATATGTAAGCATCACTTACGTTGCAGCTGGTAAAGATGGGGCTAATTTTAATGACTTATACTTATACTGCCGGGTAGCTTAATCCATAATAATACATAATTCATTAGTTTATAAATATTTTGTATTAATAATTTTTAAAGTAATATTTAACTACAGCTGTCAAATAAATGTCGTGGAGTAAAAAGTACAATATATCCCTCTGAAATGTAGTGGAGTAGAAGTATAAAGTAGCATAACATGGAAATACTCAAGTCATGTACCTTAAAATTATACCTAAATACAGTACTTGAGTACATGTTTTCTCTGTATAAATAATAAATACAAACAGTAAAACCAGTACGCCTCCTGCAAACCAGTCTGACCCTGTTTGTTTTTCCAATCATTCCTCCCGTTGGTGCTCTGCTCTGTGAGAGGCTTCAGAGCAGGCCATCACTCCTGCTGTGCCACAGGTGAATATCAGGCTAATGCCTCGATTTACGGGGGATCATCACTGCTTGGATGGGATATTGACCGGCTAAATGAGTGATGGGCTCTCTGACTCAGTGGTCAGTCCCAGCGGCTCGGAGGATGAATCACTGTGGGGATCCCAGTGGGTGACGTGTGGACAGCCGGCAGCCACACAGTGAGGGGTGTGATGCTGCTCTCTTGTGGCTTTTATGGAGAATAACAATTGATGCAGCAGCTTTGAAAGACTGCAGCTGTCCAAGTCCATTCATTACTCATTAGAAACCTGCTATACAGTACTGTAAATTCACACAGCTGGTTGTAAATGATCATTTATAATCTGTACAATTCTTTTATTCTGCTGTCAAGGTCTTGTCTGACTAAGAATCTGCAGCCATGCGTAAGGTCACTGTAAAGAAACGTTCAAAGTTGAGGTCCAAAATGAGTTTAGATCTTCAGCAGAAGTGGTGAAGCAGATGTAATAATTGGTCAAACGTTAGTATCAGATTGAACAATGAAGTCACACGCAAATAACTGCATAATCTCCTTGATGACAACAGAAAACGTTCAGGTTATGTGCTTTTACTGTTGTTAAATCTCCAAAGATATTACCCTTTTTCACCATTTAAACCCTTTTGATGTGAGAACATACATTTATTCTGAGTGTAAAATCACAGTATCTCTTTGCAAAAAGGTAAACAGACAAAGAAAGAAGAATCTGATGGTGGCACACTAGACAAAAAGTCAGGGGAATCACCAAAGTTATAAGGATTTATTACATGGCTGTGTTGAATACTCAATTCTGATTGGTCAATCACGGCGTTCTGTGGTCTGTAATTTCTGTATAACAGACCGTTGCTATGTATAGCCGACCGTTGCTATGGGCGCAGCTCTGATGTCGGACTCTGGCGGACCGTTTCTGTGTCAAAATATTGATTTCTTAAGTAAGTAACCGTATAATAAGCGGGATAATGTACAGCTAGCGGGTCATTGTTGTGAAAGAATCCAGCAGCAACGCCCTGTCTGGGATTCTTTCACAACAATAACTGGCTCGCTGTACATTATCCCTTACATATCTTGTGGGGACCATGGATGTCTGTATAAAAGGTTATGCCAATCCAACCAAGAGTTGTTGAGATATTTCAGTCTTGACCAAAGTGTTGGACAGATGGACGGACAATACCATCCCTAGAACTGCTAGTATGGCTAAAGATTAGGGAGCTAAAGATGTGTTGTGTTGTGTACTGAAGAATCTGGGTATGTAAAAGGTCCTGCCCTTTCAAGGTTTCCTGGATTCTCGCTCAATCATCACAGTTCACAGTCCTTCCTGTCTGCTGCTGGAGGAGACAGAGCCGGAGAATCGGGGCTGTTTGGCTGACGTTCGTCACACTGTCCCTCGCATGCGACCGCTGTTAATCGAAACAATAGTCCCTCATCAGAAAGTAATCATCGAAGAATGAGGAACCCAGCGGGGGATCCACATTGTTCTTACCGGGGAGTGCGCCGCAGACGCTCTGCAGAACAATGGAGGCAGAGAAGAAGCCTATTTTTCCTCATCATCATCATTTAATATCCAAGAACAAAACCTTCCCCAGAGACAGGAAGAGGAGGGGACTTCCAAAATAAATTAATCCGGACCACATTTCCTGTAATCTGATTACTTTTAGTTACTTTAAGATAACTTTGTCTCTGCAATCTAATATAATGTGATGATGAGACAGTTTATAGTAATTTATCACCTATAATTAGAAAACCAGCTGCTGTTTTTTTCTACATAAACAAATATAAAATTCAAAGTGACTGGAACACGAATACTAAATCAGTTCCACTACTTTCAGATCTTGCACTTCAATTGATATCTTAACTGTCAGTGATAACATACCAACTGACAGCCTTCTGCACTTCCACTTAAAATATGAAGTACTTTATGACTTATATACTTACTTACTTATATACTTATAATTTACTCTTCAACTGACACTTCATCTGCTTTCAGTGGTAACACATCATCTGCTTTCATTTCTTACTTCTTAAATGACATTTCAACAGTACCACTTAAGTGTAAAGTGACATTTTCACTGCATTAATCTCTTTCTCTTCAACAGACATTTCAACTCCTTACAATGCTTACACTTGCATCCCTTTCAGGTCTCAGGTCTTCATCTTTGAACAACATCAACAACATCATACCCAATTTACTTTATATCATCTTACATTTCAACCGCTTACAGTGCACACACTTGAACTGTCTTCAGCACTTCCACTTTAACTGAACCAACTGCTTTTACTCTTCATATGACAATTCAACTGCTTTCAACACTTGAATGTCAACTGACATTTCATCTCCTTTCAGTGCTAACCCTTACACTTCAAACCCTTTCAGGTCTCAAGTTGTCACCTTTGAACAACAATAAGAATAAAACTTCTTCAGCTCTTCAAATTACCAAAACATCCACTGTTCATGCACAATTTACTCCAACTACTTTCAACACTTACACTTTGGTCAGCACTTTAACTGACATGTTCTTTTAGTTTATACAATTGAACTGGCATGACTTTCTATCACAGCTTCCACTTCATCTGAAATCTGCAGTCAATGTTTCACCTGCACTTCGACTGACATTTTAGTTTCTTTCAGTGCTTGAACTGCGAGTGAACCTTCAACTTGTTTCACCCCTTTTCTTTTCAACTGACATCTAAATTTCTTTCAATGCTTAAACAAAGGCTACATCTGACTAAAACCTTGTTGTTTACCTACTTTGACTGACATTTCAACTCCTTTCAAAGCTTACGATTCAACTCATACTTGCTTAAACTTCTTTCAGCAATTCCACCTTAACTGCTATTTCAACTTCTTTCAGTATTTGTATTCTGACTGCCACTTCAACTACTATCTATCCATCAAGTATTTCGACTATTACAAATGTTTCAATAGCAAATTTCTTTCCTAATTCTAATTTATAACGTTAATTCAGAAAACCTTCACCCTCATATTCAGCCGCCAGCAGCTGTTTTTCTTCTGATTGATCCATCAAAAGAATCATTATCAGGCCAAAAACTGTGAATGGTTTCTTTGAAATCACGTCAACAAACCTAAATTTGGAGCGACTGGAAAACTATAAAGAAATAAAGTACATTCATGGCATTCTTTCGACCGTAAACGCAGCCCAACCTTACTCAGATTTCATTGTGTTGACACTGTAGGATCCATGTTTAGGATATTACAGGAGACGGAGGAAACCCAGACGACGAGCACAGCTTCATCCAGGCGGCGGGCGCTGTTTGTTGTCTGTGCTTTATATACTGTACATTATGAGCAACAGGAGTCAAGTCAGCGAGCACAAAGGCAAGGTCAATAATGTGAAGTGATCCGCCGGGTCAAAGGACTTGGCCCGGTTCCAGCCATTGTTTTTTTTCAAAGCAAGCATGCAATCCCCTTGCCTGCAGTCGCGCTCAACTCTTTTGAGTATTTCCGGTGGAGGAATCAATAAGACAATAGCAGCAAGTGGCGGGGTCAGCGGTCAGCATGAAGGGGGCAGCTCTGAGAAGTCAGGAGTCTCTCCATATTTGTGTGAAACACAATGACATAACTGAGATTTAGACAGCTGTGACCCTGACAAACCAGCGTCCGAAGACCACCTTTACAACACGCTCACATTACAACTCGTCACATACTGACGCTTTGTCAGGACTCCTTAGTGTCACTTTACTGAGGTCGCAGTAAACATGTAGTTAACGCTTCCTTCCGCAATGGCGCTGTCGGCTGAGACTGGGTTATTAGCTGTAACCGCCGCATGAGCGCAGTGCAGAGCGGCGGCCCTAAGCTAGCCAGTGAGGTACGCTCACATGCACCAACATGCACTAAAAATGCAATCGTGGCCGGCAATGTCTACAAAGCACAGAGAAACTCATATTGCAACACACATAGAGGGAGTTCATTCTCTGCTCAGGTAGACATTACTCCTCTATATCTTTACAAAGCATATAGTTGCTATATTAACGCTCTGGATATCGGACAGAGCACCTTTAAGTCCCTAACAAATAACATTACTTACATTTATCTTCCTCTCTCAAAGTGTCAGGCAGCAGGGGAAGGACCCAAATGCAGACCTTCAAGCCAGACAGGAAGAATCCAGGCTCCAGGCTCCAGTTCTCCAGGCTCCAGGCTCCAGGCTCCAGTTCTCCAGGCTCTAGGCTCCAGGCTCCAGGCTCCAGGCTCCAGTTCTCCAGGCTCCAGGCGCCAGTTCTCCAGGCTCCAGGCTCCAGTTCTCCAGGCTCCAGGCTCCAGTTCTCCAGGCACCAGGCTCCAGGCTCCAGGCTCCAGTTCTCCAGGCTCCAGGCTCCAGTTCTCCAGGCTCCAGGCTCCAGTTCTCCAGGCTCCAGGCTCCAGTTCTCCAGGCTCCAGTTCTCCAGGCTCCACATGGCTGGAAAGCAAGGCATGAAGCAACATTGACAATCTGGCCGGGAATGAGTGGAAATGGGCCAGTTATTGGCTATTCTGCAGGGATGATGAGAGAAAGCGGAAACAGGTGAAGCAGGTGAATGAGAGAGTTACTGGGATATAATATAAAGGGGAGACTCGTGGGTACCCATAGAACCCATTTTCATTCACATATCTGGAGGTCAGAGGTCAAGGGACCCCTTTAAAAATGGCCATGACAGTTTTTTCTCGCCAAAATTGTGCGTAAGTTTTGAGCGTTATTTAGCCTCCTTCACAATAAACTAATATAACATAGTTGTAGCAATGGATTCTTTAGGTTTTCTTGTTTCATATGATGCCAGTGTCTTCACTTAAGCTTTAAAACTCAGCCCGGTACAACTTCAAAATCACAAGTTGCAGTGATGAAGTCGATTTAAGGTCAGTTAAAAGCACAAATATTATTGTCCCTGCTGTACAGTACATTTTTTCCAGTTTACCAAACACACATCAAACACCCATAAATACCAAAGGCCACATTCCCTGCTCTCTTATGAAACACTTCCTGCCCTCAGAGCAGCCGCTGACCTCTTATCAGCTCCGCTCAGCCTTTTCTCTCTTATTGGTAATAAAGCCACCGTGGAAACCAGGAGTCTCTCTGCCATTAAAGAATAAAATAACAAAAAACAAGGTGATAACAACTCATGACCTTTGTCCTTTCAAATCCACAAGCATGCTGATTAAATTCCATCCCAGTTATTCATAGCCTTCCTTCTCTCAGCAATAAAAACATATCACATTAGACAACCGGCTCTGCTGAGGTTTGGGTATGTTCGCCTTGAAAAGCCTTGAAAAAGTAGCCAGCAGTCACATCCTTTCAAGCCAGGGAGGAAAGCACATCACACGGGTGGAAATAGCAACGAAATGTCAAATCAGATATGAGAAATAGTGTCTGGGTCTGAATTGTGTTTTGTTCAGTCATAGAGTCTCGGGCACAATCAGAATGTTTTGGGAGGTCCTGCCCCTGTCATTGCAATCATGAGGCATCACGTACTGGAAGCTTTTTTTGGGTATGACACCACCGAATGAAAACAGCCAACTTCCTGACGTCAAAACACAGCTTTTGCCTCTCTAGAAGTGGTTGCTGCAGGAGAGCACGTACGGCAAAGTGAAGCAAGCGTCTCCCAGCTGTGCCGGGAGGGCCGATGATCTCCGTCTGCCTCGGTGCTACCAGACGACGAGCCAGGAATGGAGACGATGCTTCTGACCCCGAGGACAATAGAAACAGAGACGCAGTGAATAATAATGCATTCACAAACTGTGCTCTTTGTATGCCAGCTTGATGCTGCCTCTGACTGCACTCACAAAGGGGGTGAACACAACAGTGTGATGAACACTAATGAGTCTGATTCTTCACATTCAAAGTCAAACAGCCACTTTGGTAACAATGACAAATGGGCCAGCTGATTAGACTGTTATCAGGCCGTTAAATTGGCGTAAGCCGTGGTTATAAGCCCCATAGATGTGGGTCAGTAGGGCCCTGCTACACCCACTAGTAGGTTTTATCATCTATTCACATGGTAGATCACCAAAAGAAGGTATAAAGGAAGACGACAGCGTCCTCTAGCGACATAGCAATTATGACAGGAGCAGAAGTAGAAGTCAGGTGCTGTAGGATAGACAGCGTGAAGCTCCATGTATTGCGGAGGTCGGGGATGATGAATTGGATGCAAAACACAGGGCTTTCACATCCTGTGTGATACCAACAACATATAGTTGTGTTTGAGTTATTTTAGGCCAAAGCACAATGTTTTTCCCTAAACTTAACCAAGTGTTTATGTTGTTTAAACCTACATAATTTGTAGTTTTGTTGCTTAAACTAAAATAAGTTGTAGTTGTGTTGCCTAAACCTAAAGAAGTTGTAGTTTTGTTGCCTAAACCTAAAGTTGCAGTTTTGTTGCTTAAACCTAAATAAGTTGTAGTTTTGTTGCCTAAACCTAAAGAAGTTGTAGTTTTGTTGCTTAAACCTAAAGAAGTTGTAGTTTTGTTGCCTAAACCTAAAGAAGTTGTAGTTTTATTGCCTAAACCTGAAGAAGTTGCAGTTTTGTTGCTTAAACCTAAAGAAGTTGTAGTTTTGTTGCCTAAACCTGAAGAAGTTGCAGTTTTGTTGCCTAAACCTAAAGAAGTTGGAATTTTGTTGCTTAAACCTAAAGAAGTTGTAGTTTTGTTGCCTAAACCTAAAGAAGTTGTAGTTTTGTTGCTTAAACCTAAATAAGTTGTAGTTTTGTTGCCTAAACCTAAAGAAGTTGTAGTTTTGTTGCTTAAACCTAAAGAAGTTGGAATTTTGTTGCCTAAACCTAAAGAAGTTGTAGTTTTGTTGTCTAAACCTAAAGAAGTTGTAGTTTTGTTGCTTAAACCTAAATAAGTTGTAATTTTGTTGCCTAAACCTAAAGAAGTTGTAGTTTTGTTGCCTAAACCTAAAGAAGTTGTAGTTTTGTTGCTTAAACCTAAAGAAGTTGGAATTTTGTTGCCTAAATCTAAATAAGTTGCAGTTTTGTTGCTTAAAGACGTTGTAGTTTTGTTGCCTAGACCTGAACCATCTATGGTGCTTATAGGGACCGATAACAGCTATTTAATGGCTGACAGTCAAATCGGGTGCACAGCACATGGGCACTTTGAGGGGGGAATTACTTGCGTTGAAAAGTCAAATACTTGATTGTTCTGTTATTCTGTTATTCTTTGCTTTTAATAATTTAGTACACAGTGAAACTCTCAGAGCATATTCACTGTAACTTCGAGAATATAAAAACCCAGAATCTAAAAACAAACACAATGTCAGAGTTAATGTTAATCACAGCCCGTTATCAGCTCTAAGAGCAGACAAATAACTCCCAGACCAACTCTTGTCAACTTTAAATAAATCATCTCTCATAAACAATGGAAAATCTGCAGCATTCCTCATTTTAAGGCTGATTCAGGTCGCCGTCCTGACAGATTGAATCCACACGACGCAGCAGATTTTTCCAGCCTTTAGATATCCTTCCAAAAAACTATCTGAAAGAACTCAAATTACTCTGCTGAATGTGGACTTAGATTAAAAACTTTGGCTTTGACTTTTTTTTCACTGACAGCTTTGCTGAGTTTAACTAAATCGGGAAGGACATTTTCTGTCCTCGGCTAATGAAGTATTTTCATGTTCTCTCACCTCTAAAGTGATGATTGGAAAAGAGGAGGGAGGCGAGGGAGAGGAGCAGATGAACACCTGGAAGAGGAGGGAGGCAGAGTGATGGTAAACCAGAAGACACAGATCTATGCAGTCAGTTAAGAACGGAAACTCCTGAGTGTTTATACTGCAAAAAGATTTTTAATTCAACCGAATGTTGAGTATGTACAGGAGGAACAATTTGTACATAAATAGGCAATAGTTATAAATATCAGCGGCTCGGCTGGTACAAAATTAAAAAAAGAACATATGGTACATTATCTACAAGTGCCACTTTGGGTTTTTGTACAACATTGTCTCTTGTTGGATTGTCCGTATACAGTAGTCCCATTCACACGTTATCTGAGCTGCAACTGCACACCATGCAATCACAGCAGGAACACAGTAAGTGTCCAGGGAGGGAGGGCGGAGGGGGGATATGTGGCATTTGGACGACAGTAGACTGAGGGGTTAGTTATGAGCCTATGACAGAGACAGGATTATTGAGCTGGGCGTCTCGCTGCAGTGCGATGGCATTTTTAAAAGTCTAGAGGGGATTATTAGTCGCTGGGTGTCTCCTTAGATATTGCAGTACACAGCCACTTAGACGGCGGCTGAATCACACAACCTGGAGCGGAGAAAAGCACAGCATTCATCATCACTCAGCGATCATGATGTGAATGCTCCATCACCAGTGGTTACGTTTGTTCATATCAGCTGTTGCATCTTCAGGTTGTACACTTTGGCGATATGCAGCTCAGGATGTACAGTTAAGTGCACTCATCTAACAACTTCAGTCTTTTCCTTTTGCAGTTTCATTGGCAGAAAAAAAAAAATCAAATAAGAACACATTATGTAAGACATTGCTCAGTGAACTGCTCCTCCGAGCAACGGGCGTCACTAACAATTAAGTCCTCTCCCTTTCTGACGCTTTAGGGGTCCGCTAAAGAATGTGACTCTAATTAAACAAAAATAAATGTCTGTTATACTGCTCACAACACGGCGACACTCGCATGTCTCCTATGAACTGCACATACAGTACAAACAAACATGCCCCTCAAAGAGATTTCATTGCTATGACAGGAGGTGAGTCATCAGCAGCAACTCACATTTGGTCCCTGAAATTGAGCTAAAACATTCAAGCAGGTAGTACGAGCAATGTGCAGAGCGTTCAGTGGATAAAAAGGGGACTCCAAATTACTTCTCGGGAATTTTTTCAGGGGGGAAATTAGGAAAGAAAACATTTTTTTGTCAAATGTCTGTATCAAAACACTTCATCATTTCATCAAAATCCACAATCATCTTCCAGGCTGCCACTTCATTTCTGTGCAATATCGCCCTCTTGTGTACTGAGCTGGTACAGAAGGTGAGCTGTGTCAATTACCTTTTAGAAGCTTTACCTTTAGAACTACAAAACCACGCAGCACACACACTTACTCACACAAACATCTTCTTTTCTATTTTGTTGTTGTTGTACCATAAGTCTGGGGGGCCGAGCCAGTGTGCAAATGTTTCTAGAACTAATAAAATCGTGGCTGTGATATCAATTAAATGACACAAAGATGATAAATAAAGCTAGAATGTGAGCGATACTTTGGCTTTACAACCTCTCACCCTGCTGCACACGAGATAATCTGTTTGAATTTAGGGAGGACTCAACGGGCCGAGCAATGAACATTATACTTAAAGCTGAAGTAGGCAAATAAGTTATTTTTATAAAACGGTCACTATATCCTGACAGTAGTGCATGAGACAGGTAATCTGAAAAAAAATCATGGGCCTCTGTGTCCTCCGGTGCTCTAGCAAGATTTCACAGACCGGAGGAAAACAACCAATCAGAGCCGAGCTGGAGCCTTGCCGTCTCTGAGCAGCTGTCAATCACTCGCAAACTCCAATCAAACGGTCAAACTAGGCAGCGCTGATCAAATATGAATCAATATTCTGTTACTGTAATGCCTATTTCTCGCGTAAATGTAAAAATATAAAAATGGAAAATTTGTGACCCGGATGCCGTGTTGAGATCAGTTGAGGAAATACCAAGCACTGCCCACCGAATGGAGCAAACTTTCTCATTTTACAGCTAAACAGTACACTACAAGATGTTTCTGAAAAAATTTGAGGAGAGAAATAGTCATTACAGGAACAGAATATGAATTCATATTTGATCAGCGCTGCCTAGTTTGACCGTTTGATCAGAGTTTGCGAGTGATTGACAGCTGCCTCCGTTGAATAAACAGCCAATAGGAACGCTCTCTCTCTCTGAAATGAGCTGTGATTGGTCAAAGTTTCCCGTCACGGGCTAGATTATTTAAAGCCTGAAAACAGAGTCATGAGGAGGTGCAGAAGTCTAGTTTTCTCTCAGAACACTTGAATTACAATATACTGAAAGGTTATTATAGAATTTTTGCCCATTCATGCCAAACATATTCTGCCTACTGCTGCTTTAAATAAATTCAGTGCATCTCTCTATTCTCAGTGAAGAACTCAAACTGATGCATCAACACAATAAACCAGTTTTGAGTAAATAAAGTAGCTTCAAGCACATTCCTCTTCTTTGCTTTACCAAAACAAGGTTATCAGATTTCTTTCTGTGTATAATAACTGTGATTACTGGATTAGGTCACACTGGAGTAGTACCATTGCACACTGTGCTTGAAACAAGGCAGATTCATTTCAGTGCAATATGCAAAGTTAAACTTAAGGAACATGGGTTAATAAAGAAAACAAAGAAAAGATAAAGCCATAGAGAAATGGCCCTCTGAGCAGCAGAATCCGTATGACCTTCACCGGGGAGGGATGGCTTTCCACGGGGGGGAATTCACACTGTAGCAGTGCAGACAGTGTTAGTAATACTACCGACGTTATTACAGACAATCTGCACCAATCGCAGACGCAGAATAGTTTGTCTGAATGTGTGACTCTCAAGCAGCAAAACAACCCTGAATAAGAGAAACCTGACCCTGATCTCACGCTAACCAGACCTGAATCAAACCTGCTCAGTCCAAACACATCTGAGGGCTCATCCAGGCCTTTCTCTGTCGGCTTTAAAGGAACAGTTCAATTCTTTTTGGAAAATGCGCTTATTTGCTTTCTTGCCGAGAGTTAGATGAGAAGACCGACACCTCTCTCACGTCTGTACGGTACATATGAAGCTGTTGTATCGCTCTCTTCAAAGCCACCAGACCCCATTCTCAAAAACAGTAATTTTGCCTCAGAGAACACAGGATTTGTTGGTCTACCGCTGCATCGATCGGTTAGTTAGTTTGTGTTATTGCGTGACTTTCAGATCCAAACTAACGTCCACAGCGGTACATTGCTTAGCTTCAGTGCCAGTAAACTTGTCATCTAAGTTACTGTATGTAACATTAATACACTGATTATAAGGATGTATATATACTGAACATGTAGCAGCGTCATTATGCAGAAACCTACGTCAGGTCACGTGGGAAAACGTTTTTGGAGCTTGGGAAAATAGCATTTTGGCGCTAAAACGTACATACTTCGACCGAAATGTGATGTGATGTTCAGATTTGAATAAATAAAGAAAACCACTGGGAAACTACTGAATGATACAAAAACCTAAAAAAGAAATAAGATAAAATAATGTACCCCCTGCCCTTTAACAAATGAGACATATATAACGTGTTAATGATTGAGCTTTAGACGCACTAGTATGCAGATTTTGTTACCTCTGTACAGAGCCAGGCTAGCTGTTTCCCTCCGTTTCCAGTCTTTATGCTAAGCTAAGCTAACTGGCTGTAGCTTCATATTTACCGTACTGACATGAGTGGAATCTCCTCATCTAACGCTCAGCAAGAAAGTGAATAAGGCCATTTCCCAATGTGCAGAAATATTCCTTTAACTCCAATCAGAGTTCTTGTTAGCACACAATGAATCAAACCAAACGTAGCGCCGATGCTGGTTTTTCTCCTCCACGTCTACCGACCACACCTTCACACCTTCTCAGGCAAAAGAGTGTCTCAAACGTTTACAAAGTGCTATATTTCAAAGCTGCATCTTGCTCGCGTGTTGGATGGTGCAGCTTTAAAACCATTTAAGGAAAAGGAATGATCATAACAATCTGTACTCGGAGACCTACAGTAGAGGTGATGGTTAGTACTGAAGAAGAAATGGTGTTTTTGCTGATGAACAAATGTCGGGTTGTCACTTCCTAAACACCGCTCATTGCTCAACTTTTGTTCTCGCGCTGATCCCCGAAGGAGATCACCATTACAGGTTGTTACTCTGCTGTTTTTCTATTTTAAAAAGAGGGTTTTTTTTAACCCCCCACAAGTGCAACAGAAAGCCTTCAAGTGTCAGTGGCCATAAAAGGCATCTGGATGTCCCAGAGAAGGCTGTTGGCACAAAGAAGTGATGGAAACACCCGGAAACATGGCTTTCAAGTCAAGAAGCTGAGGATGGCGCCGTCTCCGCCCCGGTGCCTGCTCTCTCCGACGCAAAGAACAACCGGCCTGCGTCGAGTTCCCTCTTGAGTTGCAGTGTGATTGTGGCAGTAACAGAGCAGGGACACCGGGGGGCGCTGTCTGTCTCCTGCATCCAGCCCCAAAAGGTCCAGAGCATCTCTGCCTCCATCTCCTCCACCCAAACCACCTTAAAAGTCTCCGATTGGCTCGCTTCATTCGCTCTCGTCTCAGCCTCTGTGCTTCAACTCGTCCAGGGGGGGGGTGAGGTTCTGCTTCACAGAGTGGCGAGGATGCGTGAGAAGGATATGATGATGGAGAGGGTGGTCTGGCCCACGCCAAACACCAGAGCCTCCAGCGGTGCCATGTCCTTCCCTGCGACGCGGTACACCCCCGCCACCGCTGCGCCTGAGGGAGGACAAACACACACACACACACACACACACATCACCAGCGTTAATACACACAGCGAGTAAACAAACAGATGGGCAGACACAGCTGTCTGTCACGGCCTGTCACCATTACTGCAGATTGTCCGTTCACAATGAGGACAAACACATCCGTCCTCATCTCTTCAGCTTCCCGCCGGGAGTCAAGTACTCTGCACAAAAGTCTGTTTTTTGTGTTTGGATATTTATTTAAAAGATGGTTGAAGGGCGGTATTCAATACACAGACAACATACTGTGTTCACGCTTATCCTCACAATACGCTGTTTGGGCCATCGTCATGGAAACAGACAGCTACAAGAGGAATCTCTGACACCAGGACCAAAACAGAGCGCCCTTATTTTGGGTCAAAACTAAACAAAACTGAGAGATAAAGTTGGATTTAAAGACCTTATCAGCTGTGTTTTTGTTCCGGGCTCCTTCCTGTACTGTAGTTTAATGTGGCCTCGTTGGAAAAAGGTGATTTCACAGATTTCTATCCACCAGTTAGTATCAACAGTAGATGTCACCTGAAAGTGGTGTACATCATCTGAAAGCTGGGAACCCAAAGATTAATTTGAGATGTCACTGTGTGTCAAGATGTTCTAGTCATTAGTAAGAGATAAAAAATGATTAATAGATTAATTAAAGTGCATAAGGGTTTAGAACATTATGACAGAAATATGATGGTCATCCCCATGCTCTATTATGTCTCATAAGTTGTTGCAGCAATTTTTTGGGTTGATACCATTTGTTACACAGATTTGTTGCTAAATTTAACCATTTTTTACCATTCATGGATTGATAAAAATGATCAATAATCCCTCAAAAATACCACATTAAGATACCAAGACCTTGAGGAACACCATAGAAAAAGCCATGCTGTGATTTGGTATCAAAAACTTTTGACATTTTTGATATTTCTGCAAGAATTGCAATTTTTTGGCGATTGGATGGCGAGCACTTCTGCTCTGTAAACTGCTCAGAAACCCCCTTATAGTCAATCTAGCTAGGAAAGCCATTCATCCTCTGAATGCTCTAGGTCTATAGTTTGTGGCTGTAAAGTTTCATGAGGCTGTGATTATCCTAGAGGTCACCACAGGTCATTTTATACAGTGAGGTCAAGTAGAAAAAAAAAATGGTCTCACTACAATGAAATGTCTCCTATGGGGACTAACATCATCACACATGAATACAGTTGGGCTCATTGGATCCACAAGAGTCTCAGCTTTACAGTGATACACAATGTATGTTATTCTGAGACTGTTTAGGGACCCTAGTATGCAGAAGGTGAAAATAACACATTTGTGCTGCATGCAACAACCGTTTTTGCCCCAAACTGCATGTGATTATCATAAAGTGGGCACGTCTGTAAAGGGGAGACTCGTGGGTACCCATAGAACCCATTTTCATTCACATATCTTGAGGTCAGAGGTCAAGGGACCCCTTTGAAAATGGCCATGCCAGTTTTATTTAACCTTTTCCGTGATAAGCTAGTATGACATGGTTGGTACCGATGGATTCCTTTAAGGTTTAAGGAAGTAGTTTCATATGATGGCAGTATCTTCACTCTTGCTTTAAAACGGAGCCCGCTACGACCTCCGAAAGATCAATTGCATTAATGCTTTGACTCTAATATGTCAACAAAATTTTACAACAAATAATTTTGTGTGAATTTTGAACCCGGCTTTATCCAATGTTCACATTTCTGTTCTGAAAATGCCTCATTTGCATATTTAAACATAACATTTCAGAAAATTTGTGAGTCAAAAATGACCCTAATGTAAGTAATCAACCATGGTGTTATTGATTAGTTTACCTTATTCACCTGTAGCATCTCCCCTTAACATTTGAAACTAAGTATTGGGGGGCTTTAAAGGTTGATGTCTTCTCTCTCCAACACTACTTGACCTTTTTCTTTCCTCCTGCTCGGCTGAGATCGCCGCCTCTGCTCTGCCACACTGTGACTTTAAGCCAGCCTGGTGTGCACGTGGAGGGTGAGACCGAGGGGTGTGTGCTCAGCTCACACAGTCAATAGTCTGCTCTCCCTGATTGCTACACATTAATAATAAAGTGTCTTTCTATTTTGGGGGGCCAGCTTGCATCTACGATGGAGAGTGATTCATTCAGTTGAGCTCAGATAGATTTAGGCCCTGTGATCACACTCTGGTAGGCTGAGAGGAAGGTAACGACAGACAAAGCCAAGGCTTAAATAATATCTGGTGCATCTGGTGACAGACTGACAAACTGTCGGTGAGCAGGCAGCCAGAAAATGCAGGATTAAGATAGAACTGGGATACAACATTTATTATTTTTGGTTTTGTGCCATAATTTCGATATTATAATTTTGGGACTTTCAGTGGTGTCATATAATTGCAATTTAATTTGTGATGAAAAACTAAGCAAATTAATGAATGATTGTGATTTTTTTCTTACACTTACACGAAAAATATTCTTATTAATATTATTATTAAAGGTCCCATATTGTAAAATGTGAGATTTTCATGTCTTTTATATTATAAAGCAGATTTAAGTGCGATATAAATACTGTTAAACTATCAAAACGCTCAATATACGGAGAAATACACACAGCCCGTATTCAGAAATTGTGCATTTGAAACAAGCCGTTAAGATTTCTGTCCATTTGTGATGTCACAAATATACAATATATATAAATCATTACACGGTATTAAACGTAAACATTATAAATGTGTCCCAGTTTATTTACTGCTGCAGTGTATGTAAATAACATCAGCTGACAGGAAGTAAAGATGGACCCAAACTGTTGCTTAGCAACGCAATTCCATTGAAATGAGCTAAAACGGAGCGTTTCAGACAGAGGGTGAATACAGGTATATTCAGGCCGACAGTATGAGGAAAAGGAAGTTTTTTTTTAACATTACAGTGTGTAAACATGTTCTAGTAGACACACAAAATACAAGTATGAACCTGAAAATGAGCAGGATATGGGACCTTTAAGATATTTATTTTTACCAACATTGCCCGGCTACATATACTGTAAAGAATGGTCAAATTCGATGCAGCACAGGCCCAAATATCCTGACTTTTGCTCCCTAGTTTGGTTTAAGGTCCATAAAAGCTGAATCCTACAATTTCCCACAGATAGTTAAGGTTAGGCATTGATCTTAAATAGTTAAGGTTAGGATAGGTTGTCGGGCAGCGAGTCTCGCGAGTGTTTTTGCAGATCTCAGATCAGATTTTGCAATTTACAGGTTCCCTTCTAGACACGACCTCTTGTTGTAAGACTCTCCCTGCCTGGTAAATGCTCACATTACTCAAACTCCACAGTCCGTGGCTGAGTAGCGCTCGCCCTGACCACTAAAACCGAATAGCTGGAGTGCACCTTTAAAGGCTCCTTTCATTTCAGTTTATATTATGATTGAGCGGTGCATTAAGTATGAACAGAAATTAATTAAATTACCACAAACTAATCTGCCATGGCCTCTGGGGGTCTGGGCCCACTTTCTCCAATTTGTAATCCAGCCTTGCAGGTGTCATGTTGGCACTAGTTTCTAAACATTTCCCAGTTCTATAATGTAATGCTATGACAGAGTTTAAATATGGTGTTTCTTCAGAGGCTACATTACACTTATATGTTTAGTCATTATTTTTCTTGAGTGTACATATAGTCAATATAGCCACCCTTAACTTATCGTCACTCGAATCGAGCCGAAAACGAGATATTTATATTTTCTCAGTATCACCCAGACATAGTTGAAGCTTCCTGTGTTACATAAATAAAAAAGGGAAGGTAAACAAATAAACACAAGAGTCTGAGATCTCTCTGTCAACTTCTGTCTTCCTCTGTTTGACAGGAGTAGAAACACAAACTCCCTCCGTCCCGCTCTCTTTCCCTCCCTGTCACCTCCCGTCTTCTTCTGGCTGACTGGATGCCGAACTCTGTTGAGGTCAGTCTAAAAAAAAAAAAAGGATTTAACAAACCAATAATAAAAAAAGAAAGAGTATAACTAGACTTACTGGTGATGACGCCTCCGGAGAGGGAGGCCAGGAAACCCACGCTGACCAGCACCAGGGTGATGAGGCGGCCCCTCTTGTGGCGCTGCAGCATGACCAACATGAGCAGCCCCACCGCCCCGTGGACGAAGAGCGAGGAGAAGAGACACCACAGGAACACCCAGTACCACATCTCTGACGAAGGGAGAGACAAAACACATCAGACTGAAAACAGAGAAATACAATGTGAAAAAGATTCTTTTGATAGCTGATATTCCATTCAGAGCAATATATTAACACTTTAATAAATGCTGAAATGATTAGTCAGGTAGTACTGGTGGAATATTACTAAGTCTATAGGGGGATATAAGGGATAGTTGGGGTGTGTTGAAGTGGGGTTATATGAGGCACTTCTCCATAGTCAGTGTATTACCTACAGTAGAAGACAGTCGGCACGGGAGCAAAGCAACGTACTGCTGTGGACGGCAGCAAAACCTATTTTAGACACCTAAAAGAAAGGTTCACGTAAAAAATCAATCAGTATAAGTGTACACTATATTTAGAATATTTCCGCCGATTTACCTCGCTGTGAGACGGCTATACAGTCTATGTTTCTGACTGGGGACTGAAGCCATTATCTACGCATTCTCCCTAGTTTGTTTGTATCACTGTGTGACTTTGGTTAGTTCAGATTGTAAAAAGTGAGATTTTCATGTCTTTTATATTATAAAGCAGATTTAAGTGCGATATAAATACTGTTAAACTATCAAAACGCTCAATATACGGAGAAATACACAGCCCGTATTCAGAAATTGTGCGTTTGAAACAAGCCGTTAAGATTTCTGTCCATTTGTGATGTCACAAATATACAATATATATAAATCATTACACGGTATTAAACGTAAACATTATAAATGTGTCCCAGTTTATTTACTGCTGCAGTGTATGTAAATAACATCAGCTGACAGGAAGTAAACATGGACCCAAACTGTTGCCTAGCAACGCAATTCCATTGAAATGAGCTAAAACGGAGCGTTTCAGACAGACGGTAAATACAGGTATATTCAGGCAGACAGTATGAGGACAGCAAAGGTGTAATCGCTGTATGAGAGCAGTGGAGAGTGGCGGCCGTGAGCTAGCCAGTGGGGCACGCTCACATGCACTAACGCTCACTAAAAACATGCACGGCCGGCCCGGCTATGTCACCAAAGTAGGGCTGCAACTAACAGTTATTTTCATTGCCGATTAATCTCTTGATTATTGTCTTGATTAATCGATTAGTTGTTTGATCTATAAAATGACAGAAAATGGTTTTGTTGTTTCCCAAAGCCCAAGATGACGTGTTTTGTCCACAACTCAAAGATATTCAGTTTACTGTCATAGAGGAGTAAAGAAACCAGGAAACATCCACATTTAAGAAGCTGGAATCAGATCTTAAAATAAAAAATTCTAACCAATTGATTGATTATCAAAACAGTTGACGATTAATCGTTGCAGCTCTACAACAAAAGCACGGAGAAGCTCAGATTACAACACACACAGAGGGAGGGAGACTTCATTCTCTGCTCAGGTAGACATTACTCCTCTATATCTTTACATAGACAATGGTTGTTTGCTGCTATATTAATGCTCTGGATATCATATAGAGAACCTTTAAGCAAAGGTGGAGTGAAAATGATTGATCCCTTAGGATTTCCATCTCAGTGAAGAAAAGGATAAATATTCCTCCCTGGATAGAGAAAGATAAAATGTCATTGTCATGCTAATTCAGAGATTTCATTGCTCAGAAAGAATGCTATCTCACTACGTGGACCACTGGGAGGTTTCCTGATGCATTTCTACAGATTCACACATAACAGACCTTGTTGGAGAGCGTATTACAGCTACAGATCAGGACGCACAGACTCTCCTGGAACCTGCACGAGTCTGCGAGGGAGGATTTCAATCTACAGCCGCCACAATCTAAGTCAGGGCTCATCGAGGAGGCAGCCGACCGTGGTAATGGACCTGAGGTCGTGATGTATAAAACCGCTCCGAGCGAGATTTCACACGAGCTGCAGCGAGCTAAACGTTGAGCGGTAAATGGGAAATCTTGTCTGAGGCAATAGCTATAAATGCCTTTTTTATTCAGCTGGACTGTTGAAGAACAATTCAACATTTGCACTGCATGCAGCCACAAAAATGCTGAATTTGTTCAATTCCCAAACTGACAACAATCATCTAATTCGGCACCAAACACAAGTAAGAAAATGTATCATGGTGCTGCCTTCATAACTGATTTCATGAGAAAAGAAAAAAAACTAGGACTGTCAATGTAAATGCGATAACGCAAATTTGTTTTAACGCCACTAATTTCTTTAATGCATTAACACAACTTATGATTTTTAGCTTGTCACGGGCTCGATTATAGAGCTAGAGTGAAGATACTGGTATCATATGAAACTAGAAAACCTGAAGAATCCATTGGTACCAATCATGTCATACTAGCTTGCCAGGAGTATGGCAAGCTAGTATAGTATGCATAAAGCAGCATATTTGTCCACTCCCATGTTGATAAGAGTATTAAATACTTGACAAATCTCCCTTTAAGGTACATTTTGAACTGCTAAAAAAATGTGTGATTCATTTGTGATTAAGGGTTATGAACTATTTTAATCGATTGACAGCCCTAAAAAAATCTTTACAGAGGCCGGACCAAATCAGAGGTCAGCCCCGTTCTAAATCTCTCTCATCCTCTTCCTCCTCCTCATCCCTCTTTCTTTCTTTCTGTCTAACAAACCAGCTTCACATAAAGAGCTCTGGCCCCGTCGCACTCCGCCAGCGGAGGGGCCTCGCTTTGAACCACTGGCACCGTGGGAGTAAGGAGAGGCCAGCTGGCCATGAGATTATTCTCGAAGAAAAGATCGACTGAGGAAGAAGAATGACCAATCCTAAGCACAGGAATGTTGTGTAAAAAGCCCAGGCCTGATTTGTTTGGATGATGGGATATCAACAGGAAATGTGACATTGTTGTGTGGTGTATAAACATTCTATCACTTAGTACTTCTCGAGTCCAGAGGGAGCTCTTTAGCATATCCATCTAACCTAGTTGTTCCACAGTCGGCTGACTGAGCGCCTACATCTACTTATTGATCCGGCAATCAGCTGTGGAGCTGGTCGGAGAGAGACAGTGACAGCACGGTAACACAACGGCTCTTTGTCCTGCATGACTGGGCACGCCGGTTAGATGACGCTGCTGCATCACTGCCGTCTTTCTACGACCATCACCGTCCGTCGAGTGAGAGAGGAGGGAGATGTCTGTGACTGGACGGAGCATAAAACAGTCAGAGAGATGGATTCTGGATTCTGCTAATTACGTTCTCGCTCCTCCGTCCTCCGGCCCGTGACCCGGAAATCAATCGAGGTCCGCCATCATCAAGGATTTCCCAATCGTTTAAATGCGTCTCGGAGGAGACGAGGCTCCTGGAGGAGCTTATGCAACGTTCGGGTCACATCGTTCAGATTATAAGCAGCCGAGAATGTTCACGTCACTTCTTAACTTCAGACATATCAGGAATTTCTGACAGCTATGATATCTCCCACTTGGTGAAAATAACTACAGAAGGGTCGACATAGTTATATTTAAACAAAATCCAATGTTAACACTAATAAACTTATCTAACCTAAACAACACTGTCCCGTAACAAAATTACATTCCAACTAGGGCATCTGTTCAAAATGTACCTTAAAGGGAGATTTGTCAAGTATTTAACACTCTTATCAACATGGGAGTGGGCTAATAGGTTTGCCAACAACATCTGTCAGTGTGTCAGTGTGCTGACTTGACTATGACTTGCCCCAAACTGCATGTGATTATCATAAAGTGGGCCTGTCTGTAAAGGGGAGACTCGTGGGTACCCATAGAACCCATTTACATTCACATATCTGGGGGTCAGAGTTCAAGGGACCTCTTTGAAAATGGACATGACAGTTTTTTCTCACCAAAATGTAATGTAAGTTTGGAGTGTTAATTAGCCTCCTTTAGGGACAAGCTAGTATGACATAGTAACAGGATTCCTGTAAATGGGTTCATTAGGTTTTTCTAGTTTCATATGATACCAGTATCTTCACTCTAGCTTTAAAACTGAGCCCGCTACGACCTAAAAAATCACAAGTGCCGTTAAAATGAAATTGCATTAACAGGTTATTATCGCGGTAACTTTGACGGTCCTAGTTCCCATACAATTAAACTGCAATCTCAATTTCGTCTAGAAAACGACTTGGTTAGGGTTAGTAAAAAAACATCATGGTTTAAAATAACTAAGTTTGTTATGTTATTAAGCTACGGACGTAAATTAAGTGAACGTTGACTTTTAGTTTCACACGGGACACAAACAGCGGTCTCCTCGGTAGATGTCCTGAGTTTGGACTTCCGTGGACTACCATTACAAACGTATTTGTAATACGTCAAAATCAAATGTGCGACACAATTACATTACAGCTTGTCCAGCGGCTGCCGTCTGCAGCGTTCTCCCTCAATACTGGACCAATTTAAAAAATGCTTGTCCCCATTAGTCACGTCGACACAAAAACATGGGAAATAGGGTCCAGGTTGAAAAATACCGAAGTTACCCTTTCAGCAAGTGATCTGAATATTTCATCGGTTACAGTCACCTGCCATGCTGGCTGCTAACATTTAAAACCGACATTTAAATGTTTCTGTTACACTTCTTGATGAATTACAAGCTTGATGTAATGCGATCAATATTTAAATGAACAACTAGAGAAAGAAAGTCGGCAGGGTGAAATGGTTCAGTGAAAATACACGGCTGGTTATTTACTCCGGCTGATAGAAACCACTCTTGGCAGGTCATTTTTTTCAGTTTAGCAGAAGCTGGAAGCCGAAGCTGAACATTTAATTTCAGGGGACAGCAGTGCAGGTGGTCACGGCTCAGGAGCAAAAACCTATGATGGGTGAGAGATGCGCTCCACTCGAGTGCTGTGTCATGTTCAGAGATACACAGAAAACGCAGTCAGAGCTCCGGCATTAACTTCTGCTAATCCGCAACTACAGAACGAGGTCTGCGTTCGCACGGCAGCTTTAGAGCTCGCCTGTCAAACAGTGGAGCATAAAAAAACAAGCAGGGGATCATGTTATCTGGTCGCTTGATAAGAGGTCAGAGTTTCTGCACGAGCCGCTGCAGAACACGAACGAGTCAAAGTGACAGGACTGCAGGAGCTCTGCAGGGGTGCTGCTGAGTTCACCCATCAAGGGGGAAGAATGATGGGTTTGTCCCGGGATGGGGAGGCAGAGAGAGAGAGAGAGAGAGAGAGGCGGGATGTGGCCGGCCAGTAGCGATAAAGCTGGAGCAGCCTTTATCTCTTTGTCCTGAACGCTGCACGGTGAATCCAGCAGGCCCAGCTCAGGGAAAACGGTCTGCAGTCAGGATCCCTCAGAGGCTGGCAGAATCACCAACATCTTTTAAATCACTTCTTAGAACTTATATCTTTAAAGACGTCTTCAATTAATGTTTTGTTTTTCCATTTCCATTATGCTTTATGTGTTTCATTTGTTTATTTTACTGTTTTTATCTCATTTCATATTATTTCATTTTATTTTAATTTAGTTTTCCCTTTTATAAAGCACTTTGTAATGTTGTTAAAGTTGGAGCAGTATAAATAAGGTTTATTATTATCATAACTATAAAGCTGTTTCCAATTAGGGCTGGACAATAAACCAAATGTATTGATGTACCGGCATTGAGAATCTCCTGCAGAGGCTACATTTACTCTCATTCCAGTTTTCAATAAATAAATAAATAAATAATATTTGGGGGCCGCGGAACAAGCTGTCCATGAGGTTTTGCCTAAATTACAAGAAAACATTTATTGGGATTTACAGTATATGTGTCTTCTGTGAGAAAAATGAGAAAGTTGGCTCTGGCTGGTGGGCGGGGCTTAGTATTTCCTCAACTTATCTCAACATGGCTACTGGTCTCTCATTTTACAGCTAAATAGTGGACTACAAAATGTTTTTGAAAACATTTGAGGTGATAAATAGGCATTGGAGTAGCAGAATATTGATTCATATTTGATCAGCGCTGCCTTGTTTGACCGTTTGATCGGAGTTCACGAGTGATTGACAGTTGCTCAGAGACGGCAAGGCTCCAGCTCGGCTCTGATTGGTTGTTTTCCTCCGGTTGGTGAAATCTTGCAGATGCCGTTAGGAGCACCGGAGGACATGGAAGAACATGCACTACTGTCTGGATATAGTAATGTTTTATAAAAAATACTTTCTTTTAATCATATTTGCTCCAATGCTACCTACTGCAGCTTTAACACAGTTTCATTCACCTGCACTGTGTAAAATTGGAGTTAAAGATCTAGCCATGCAGGTATAGTTTTACTAATTTGGGTGACCCTTTAAATTTGACCTCATACAGTAGAAACATAAAGCTTGCAGATACAAGTCAGTTTTCCACTGGACACTGTAGTTCATATTTGCAAACCAAACTGTGTTCCTTTTATGGTTTGCTGAAGTGAAACTGCTGCCATCACACAAATCATAAACAGGAAATCCATTTTTTTAAACGACTCCCCGGGGCCCTCCGAGAAAGGGCACAGGGGTCGACGTATGTCAAAAGTTTACATCTGCTTCTAGAGCGCTCTCGTTGTTTGAGGGCTCACACGCTCTCTCTCTCCCCCTGACCTCCTCTCACGCCCCAGTAGGTCGTTTTTCACCTGGTTGAGGGTTGAGGGATGAGGGGGGGGGGGAATCGGGTGGCAGTTTCCTGCACCCAGCTCACCACTAATGTCAAGCTCATCTACGCTCACTTCTGCTGCAGCTCTGCTTCCGCGAACTTCTACACGCGCCGCAGCTTCCTGCTGAGTCAGCATCAATAGTTATACCTTCGTCTTTTTTTTCCGCTCTTGCTTGATGTGTTTCTCAACACACAGGATGTCAACTGCATTTCGTAAGATGGGTCTGTGCCAACTCGGCTATGACCACATGTCCGCCTCCACTTCGCTCTCACTCACTCTGCGGGGAGGAATCCGAGAATGTCTATAATCTAGTGTTTATGTGACAGAGCAGCCATGTTGTTCCTGTGTACATCATCATTTTCTCCCTTCGTACATTTAGCAGGGAGGAAATAATGAAAAAAGGTTTTTGAACAGGCTATTTTCTCCTCGCTGAGGAAGTTGGGCCTGTCTGTAGCGGAAGAGATAAAATGCCCACACACTGCTTTTTCTTGTTCCTACTTTTATGTCATGTGGACTTGACTGACTCTGTTTTGACCCCAGATCGTCTCTATTGAAGCTCCTTAACACAGACCCCCCAAGAAAAGGTGTGGATCATCACCTTTACCTGCAGAAGAATACTGTCAATCATGGCCATATGAAATAAAAGCATATAGGGAACACCAGAACATCAGCTTGCAGGCATTTGACCTTGTTTGGTGTGCATTATTGTAGGCAGATTGGAGCAAATATGATGAAAAGAATGTTTATAAAACGTTCACTATTTTCTGACAGTAGTGCATGAGACAGGTAATCTGAAAATAATCATGTTCATCCACATACCTACATATTACACCCTCCTAACAGAATGCTACGCAAGCAAGCGTCTGTGACAAAATCAGTTTGATTGCATCGTTTTCTATTGTAATGTCCTGACAGGCCGCGAGCAACGAAGCGCTGCACAGCGTATCTATACGATACTGTACCTCCTCATTTCACTACAAACGCCTAAATAAGGTGGCAGCCGGCTGGAGGGAGATCACCAGGAGATCGCCTGAAAGTTTACTACTGTTGGCTGCATTTTCAGTAAATATCGCAGTATAAAAGTTTTCTGTTTAAAAAACACAATTGTCGGAAGATAGCAAGTTGGTAACGTAACAAGGTACTGTAACAAGGTAGCAAGGTAGTGTAACAAGGTAGCATAACAAGGTAGCGTAACAAGGTAGCGTAACAAGGTAGCGTAACAAGGTAGCGTAACAATGTAGCGTAACAAGGTAGCCTAACAATGTAGCCTAACAAGGTAGCGTAATGTAATGTAACATGGTACGTAACATGGTAACGTAACATGGTAACGTAATAACGTAACAACGTAACAATGTAACATAACAACGTAACGTAACAACGTAACGTCACCCTTCTTTTAAGTGGTTACATCTCCAGTCTGATCTTGACCGCACAGCTGATAGGTACGTGGTTTGTGTACATGGCATAACAGAAAGTGAATATTTAACGGTGTGTGGACAGAGAGTGTCCGATGTTATTAAGCTATAAGTATACAAAAAGACCACGTAGCGTGACAACGTAGTGTGACAAGGTAACGTGACAAGGTAATGTAACAAGGTAGCGTAACAAGGTAGCGTAACAAGGTAGCGTAACAATGTAGCGTAACAAGGTAGCGTAGCAACGTTATTATGGAATTTTTGCACAATGATGCCAAAACCATTCTGCCTACTGCTGCTTTAATATGCTGTAATCTGTATCAACCTTTCATTTATCAGCCCATCATGATGCTACAACCACATATTTTGCAGCTTATTAACACCCCAAACTTTTAACTCGCCTGGCCCTCAAAAGCTCATTAAGAAAAGCCTGGATTTTTAACTAAACCTCAGTATTTGTGGAGTCTAGACCATCCCACACTGATGCCCCCCGTGGAGTTGAGGATGCTGCCTCTAATTGCCCCCTTGATTACTGGACTGCAAGACAAAGGGAGGAGGAGGAAGAGGAGGAGGGCGACACTTCATTTACTACACAGTCGAGGCGCAGAAAGATTAATTAGCTGCATGTTGTGATTACTTCAGTGACTCTGCACGCGTGGACAGACAGAGGAGTGGCATTTTTACTGTGTGGAGGAGGGAGGAGGGTGAGGTGGTACAGACAGATACACCCAGTTTTCCTTCATCTCTCTCTGCACACTAAAACCATGTGGAGGTGAAAATATCACATATTTATTCTGCTTTAAAAAAATGGATGCATATGCAAATGCATCTAGGCGACACACCTGCAGTAGTGATGGAGATGGTGATGGAGATGGAGATGGAGAGGACTCTGAGAATATAAAGGCACCTTTTCATTCCGCATACCTGTGAAGTGCTGCAGCGTCGTGCCTTGCACCCAAAGGCTCAGCACCTGCTGCACCGACAGGTTCACAGAATAATCCCTGTTGGTTGTCATGTTTCTGTTTCTGGTTCTGCTGCTGGAGCCGCCTCCACTCCTCTTTATCGAATAGCTGTACTTGGCTTTAGACGGAGGCATGGAGGAGACCGTGGTGGCATGGAGAGAGGAGAGAGGTGTGTTAGTGTTCAGAGAGTGAGGCGGCTCTTCCTCGCCTCGCCTCGCCTCGCCTCTACCGGTGCCTCTGCTTCGGCTTCACGTCCGTCTCCGCTCCGGGAAGAAGGGAAGGGCCGCTGGCTGGTCGGTTCATCCTCCTCGGTGGCTGCGTGGAGGAGGAGGCCATGATGGAGAGCAGGCAGCAGCTCGGCTCGGCTCGTCCTACAGCCCGGCTACATAACCTCTTAAAGGGCCAGTCACCTGCTGTATGGAGGAAGAGGAGGAGGAGGAGGAGGAGGAGGGTTACCGTTTACAGTGACACATCCTCGGTTTACTGACGTCGCTTCATGAATGAGGAACAAAAGATAGGTTTTTATATACATCCATGGTCAAATGCGTAATGCGTGCGTAAAATGCGTAATTCTATCATGGCACATTGGATAGGCTCTAAATAAAACACTAATTACATCCTCATCAACACACCAGTATCTCTATTACACCTGGTTGAGACGCGTTAAAAATATTTATTTTTTATTTTTTACAGACCATTACCTTCCATCTTCATTATTGTTTTGTATGAAGAGTTCATTTGCAAAAAACAAACAAACAGATAATGGTCATTCTTAAACTGAATAAATCATCACCAGTTTGATTGATATTTCCTGCAGTGCAAAATAAAACAACAGAATAATAAAAATCTGTTTTTGCAAATGGACCCTTCATATTTTTCCTTTCTTCATGAATCTTTATGAAAATCTTTTGGCAGACTTTAGCAAACTTGTGGACTTGATGACACAACTCGAGCAAGTCTGCTCATTTATTTATATTTTATACAGAATAAACGAATAATGATTATTGATTTGTTATAAGTGGGCAAAAACATGCAAAAGTACGATCCTTTAAGTACAAAACAATCCATGTGTAAATGATTGTATCCCTAATGTAATAACAATAATGTGATTTTTTTTATTGTTTTACCTCCTACAGTTATAACTTGTTCATCAGACAAACAATGTGGTTGCTAGGCGACAGAACCCCCTGGATACTAGCTTTTTTTCCAACGGTATTGAATTGATGATCACAATTATATTTTATACATATTTGAAAATATCATAAATGTAATGTAATGTTTGATTTGTTGTATATATATATATATATTAAAAAAAAAAAAAAAAAAAAAAAAAACTCCATCATGCCATGCAGCTGCTACCGGGGCGTCGCCCATGACGACGGGTGGATGCAGGAGCTCTCCGTGGTGCTGATTGGCTCACCCCAAAACGCCTGATATATATTGAATAATATGATAGGAGGGATGTGAGCAAGCAAGGCACAAAATGAATGGGGATTCTTTTAGTGGCAGGATTTGAATTACAAAAATAAAATAAAATACAAAACAGAAGAATAAACTGAAATAAATCCAGATTTTTTTTAAAGGTCCCATATCATGCTCTTTTTCAGGTTCATACTTGTATTTTGTGTTTCTACTAGAACATGTTTACATGCTGTAATGTTAAAAAAAACTTTATTTTTCTCATACTGTCTGCCTGAATATACCTGTATTTACCCTCTGTCTGAAACGCTCCGTTTTAGTGCATTTCAACAGAATTGCAACAGAATTGCAACAGAATTGCAACAGAATTGCGTTGCTAGGAAACAGCTTGGGTCCATGTTTACATCCTGTCAGCTGATGTCATTAACATACACTGCAAATAGGACATAAACTGGGACACATTTAGAATGTTTACGTTTAAAACCGTGTAATGGTCTACATATTGTATATTTGTGACATCACAAATGGACAGAAATCCTGACGGCTTGTTTCAAACGCACAATTTCTGAATACCGGCTGTGTGTATTTCTCCATGGATTGAGCACTTCGATACTTTCACAGTATTTATAAAGTACTTAAACCTGCTTTATAATATAAAAGACATGAAAATCTTACTTTTTACAATATGGGACCTTTAAGATGAGGTGGGCTAGAATATACAGTAGACCTCACAGTAAGAATTGAACTGCTCCTGTCAGCCCCAGCAGGGTTGAGGCAGAACCTGAGAACAGATGAAAGCTATTTTAAAATAGTGTGAAGCTTTTACACTTTGTCTGACATCTTTTTTTTTTCTCACAGCGTCATGAAAGAAAGAAAAAAAGAATAGTTGTGATGTGGGAAGGCCGGGAGGGAACCTGCGTGTGTTATGTAGACGTAGCTGGATGTTCTGGAACATTTCTCTGAGGAGTGCAGTATTTTAAGAAGTGTCCCAGTTCAGAGGTATGAGGGCGAGGAAACGTCTGACATTTGACATCTTTTGAGTCTGTAGAATTTTTCCTCTAAATGCAGAGGTTAACAGAGAGGGTTTTAATAGGCTGCTGGATCACGAGGGAATTCACTCACATGTCCCTGTAAGTTCAGCTAATGTTATTAGAGAGGCAATAACATGCAGACTATATCTAGAGAAACGTGTCGTAGTGCAGTGTAAGCTGTGTTGTTAAGGGAACATACCAGGGAGTTTTTGCTCCTTAAAGGTCCCATATCATGCTCATTTTCAGGTTCATGTTAGTATTTTGGGTTTCTACTAGAACATGTTTACATGCTTTGATGTTCAAAAAACACTTTATTTTTCCTCATACTGTCTGTCTGAATATACCTGTATTCATGCTCTCTCTGAAACGCTCCATTTTAGCGCATTTCAACGGAATTGTGTTGCTATGAAACAGCTTGGGTCCATGTTTACTTCCTGTCAGCTGTCATTCACATACACTGCAACAGGAAATAAACTGGGACACATCCAGTATGTTTAAGTTTAAAACTGCGAAATGGTCTAAATATTGTAGATTAGTGACATCACAAATGGAGCAGCTTGTTTCAAACACACAGTTTCTGAATACGGGCTGTGTGTATTTCTCCATGGATTGAGTGTTTTGATACTTTCACAGTATTTATATATCACTTTAACCTGCTTTATAATATAAAAGACATGAAAATCTCACTTTTTACAATATGGGACCTTTAATTACAAATTCTGGTACTTTTTAATGCATTTTTTACTACACGCCAGACAGCCATTATACCTTCCATCTTCATTATTGTTTTGTATGAAGAGTTAATTTGCAAAAACAACAAACAGATAAAGGTCATTATTAAAATGAATAAACCATCACCAGTTTGATTGATATTTCCTGCAGTGCAAAATAAAACAACAGAATAATAAAAATCTGTTTTTGCAAATTGACCCTTCATGTTTTTTTATTTCTTCATGAATCTTTATGAAAATCTTTTGGCAGACTTTAGCAAACTTGTTCGAGTTTTGGACTTAATTACACAACTCAAGCAATTTATTAGTATTCTATACGGAAGTTGAATAAAAGAATAATGATTATTAAATGATTTGTTGTACGTGGGCAAAAACATGCAAAAGTACGACCCTTTAAGTACAAAACAATCCGCGTGTAAATGCTTGTATCCCTAATGTAATAACAATAAGTGATATATTGATGTTTCATGATTAATACAGGGGGATAAGACCATCAGAGAGAGTTTCCATAACTGGTGAAATACTTTCCTTCTTCTCCTGAAATATCCTTTTTCATCACAACCTATTTTATAATATCCTCTCACGCCGTTCTCTTTCCCCCCGAGGGCTTTAAAGCTAGTCTGAGGAAAAAGTTCAGCCAAGAGGTTAAAGGAAGAGGAAAAGAAACTGAACTTTTTTTCCTTTAAACTTTAAAAAGCATCAAGACGCACTGTTGTTGTTGTTGTCCATCATCTCTCAGTGTGGTCTAATGTAAAGCCTGTGACAGTCACTTACATACAGGTCTGGAGGATTATAGAGAGAGGGGATAATAGTGGCATCATCAATGTGTGCAAAAACATAAAATGTCACAGAATGATGCATGTGTTTTTTTGGATAATATGGTGTAAATATAGTACATCATTTTTTCTTAGCTGGCTAGCATATAGTCCATCTCTGCACTCTGACCCATGCTCGGACCCCATGACACACGTTGAGTCACAGCCCCCTTATTTGCATAATGAGGCAGAAATGCATAAAGAAATATAAAAAGAACTGTATAAAGAGAAGAATACAGAAATGAATAAGTTTGGGGAAATAAGTAAGGGGTGAAATGCAAAGGAAAAATCATGCATAAATAAAAAATAAATGAATACATTTAAAAATAAATACAAATAAATGCAAAAATAAATAAATAAATATTAAATAAATACATAAATAAATAAAAGGGAAAATTATACAGAAGGCAAAACAAATAAGGGAATTAATACAAAGATAAATAAATAAAGAAGCAAATTAAAACAGAAATATCAATTTATGTCACATTTTATCAATTAATTAATGGCTTCATTTATTTTTAATATTATTTTTGCTACATTAAATGACATTTATTTATTTATCGATTCATTTATTTATGAATTTATTTATTAATGTTAATGTAAAGTCATGGTGACTTAGTTACTGCCAGTATTTCGCCAGATTCGTCTATATGTTACGTGGAGCTGTAATGTATGCAAAAACACACAGATAACACAGATTTACAGCATCATGCATGAACCTTTTTCCTCCGTCTACAGTTCCCATTTATCCTATATAAGACTACATTGTGCGATCTAATATAGGCTAGTTTTACAAAGGGATTACAAAAACTTATGAAACTTATGTATATTTCACTCACTCCACCATTCCAGCAGAGATTTTCTACATATAGTAAACCTAATAAAGTTTTTCAGCTGGGCATGTGGTAACTGTTGGATAATGTATGAGCTTGTCCAAATGTAATAAAGGTCTAGGACTGGTGAGTATCACACAGCACAAAGAAGCAATGGAAAAAGGAGCATTATACTGTTTTGTGTTTTAAAGTTCTGACATGGATTTACATGCACTATTCTCTAAGGCCTATCTGACAGCTGGTCTTTGGGGAAACCAGCAGACAAGACAGCAGAGAGTCATTGAAGGCGATGTTTGGTTTGCAAAGCAAATGTCAACCTTTGTTTCCTGTAAGAGCTCGACTTTTCAAACAGAATCCACCACCAATGTTTTGCACATGAAACTGACCACCATGAAACTCTTCAGAAAGCCTTTTTTCACTCGATACTTTACAGCAAATCTGTCAACATCAACTAAACCAGAGAGTGTTTACATGAGTCCATACTCAGACCATTTTGGTTTTGGAACATGTTCAACAGTTTGATCAAAGCGTGTCAACGTCAAAATCATTGAATAAAAGAACATTCATCATGCCAGCAAATGTCCAGAGTCACAATGCCAAATCAACGGGTTGTAATCATGTGTAAGAGGATGTAAGATCAATGCTTAAAATCAAAAGTTTATGATTGGCGTCAGTCCAAAAAATACCATACATTTAATAACAAATGTTAAAAGAACAGATATGCCAGTGTGATTGAAACATATATTTAAACGCCTGGCATTGTAGAGTAAAACAATGAGTAATAGAGAAGCCTAAATCAAACTGAGATACACCAACCAGGCTGCATCAAGGTGTCAAACAAAAGAATAAACGTCATCATTGGAGGTGACCTGATGAACATTATGAATTATGAACTATACGGAAAATTAAACATGCTATTGCTGGAGATTAAAAGTTAATTATTGACCTAAAGGTAGCTTGTTCTAGGGCTTTCAATCATCTCACATGATCTTCATCAGCAGATAGACCTTGCTCCGTTATAGAGCTGTCAAAGTTAATGCGATAATAATGCATTAACGCAAAAACGTTTTAACGCCATTCATTTCGTGAACACATTAACACAACTTGCGATGAAGATACTGGCATCACATAAAACTAGAAAACCCTAAGGAGTCCATTGGTACCAACCATGTCATATAGCTTGTTGTGAAGGAGGTTAAATAACGCTCCAAACTCACGCTCTGACCTCAAGATATGTGAATGTAAACGGGTTCTATGGGTACCCACGAGTCTCCCCTTTACAGACATGCCCACTTTATGATAATCACATGCAGTTTGGGGCAAGTCATAGTCAAGTCAACACACTGACACTCTGACAGCTGTTGTTGCCTGTTGTGCTGCAGTTTGCCATGTTGTGATTTGAGCATATTATTTATGCTAAATACAGTACCTGTGTATAAATATATACATACATTTGCATAAAGCAGCATATTTGTCCACTCCCATGTTGATAAGAGTATTAAATACTTGACAAATCTCCCTTTAAGGTACATTTTGAACAGATAAAAAATGTGCGATTAATTTGCGATTAATCACGATTAAATATTTGAATCGATTGACGGCCCTAATTTATACCAAATAAATTCTCAGTGTATTTCATTGTTGTTATGAGGAGGGTCGGCAGGGTAAAATGAACCGCGTTGAGGGAGGTGGAGCTACGTGGGTGGGGGAGATGAAGGAGCCGACACATCAATGGTCATGGCAGTGGGATGAAAGAGTCCTTTGACTCCCCCCGCAGCTTTGCTGCATCTTTGAATTGATCTCGACTGTCTCCGTGCACGGGACTGAGAACAAAAGATGTATTTACTTTTAGTTTACTGTCAGCTAATAACCACAAATACTAGCTGTGAAATGTGTCCCCGAGAGAATGCAGCTTTGTTCAGAGGAGGAGGGGATTTTCACGTGGAAAATAATAAAGTTATTAACATATCAAATGCAGTCTGTGGCGTGTAGGTTTAATGAGCTGAATGCTAAAATAAAGGTCAAATAAGAATTAGGTCAAAACATAATTAATGATCCTTGCTGATTAAAATGTCATGTAAAATGTCTTTAAATATTATATCCCAGTTGGAAAAACTGCTTGCTTTGATCAGTTCGACGATTCCTCCAGTTGGCCAGTAGGTGGATTCCTTCTCCCATTTTTCTAACATCTCCTCGCCTGTTGTAGTTTTCCACAACAGATCTGGCTTTTCTTTTCCAACAATCAAGTCCATTTTTAGATATTGACAAAAACAAAATGTTAGTGGCTTAGAAGGTGATTAAAATGACAGTGTGCGACTTCTTTCAGTTTGGCTTTATGCTGGTATTTGACTCTTGACTCACTCTGCTGTCATTGTCTCTGTGTGTGTCACCAAGCGAAGGCTTCAACCACATCTGTCATTGCATACTTTTGAACTGTCCGTCCCTGCTTTTGAAAATCTGCAAATCCCCCTTTCCCATGAAGGGGACTTGACAAATGTTATTGTCTGAAATGGGGATTTTTCTTTTGGGGGGGGGGGGGCAACATGAGAGGCCAGATCCATGCTGGCATTGTGCTCGCCCACAGAGTCAGCCCGGGGATCTGTACGGACCTGCAGCATTTTGGACCCATTATCTGAAGGCTTTTTTTGATCTCACGTATATATTGAGCCTATTGTGTTCATGTTTGCCTCGGTGTAACCAAATCCGCAAGGTGGGATATCTATTCATCTGTGGGGTGCTGTGGTCTCTCACCACCTTTCTTTTTGTCTCTGCACCCCCCCTCAGGCAGATGGCCTTGACTCAGGTGAGTCACCAGTAAAGTAAAGCCCCCTCATCTGGCTAACATCCCCTGTCACCGTGTGGACATTAACTGGAACCAACCGGCCGTGAGATGACTCAAGGTGCTGCTGCTTTACTGTTAAACAAAGACGTGTAGTCGTCTTCCAGCTGAGTCTATCTTTCTTCTTTGGATGAGCATCTTTTTTCATTCATAGAAATAAGTTTGCAAACACAAAAACAATCAATTCACTTGTATGAAAACGATATAAAAACACAGAAATGCTAAGAAAAGGTTCAAATACACAATGGTTAACCCTATGAGACCCACAATAGACTAGTTTTTTAATTAATAAATTAAAATAAATTGTAAAATATGATGGTCATTCTCATGCTCTATTATGTTTCATAAGTTGTTGCAGCTATTTTTGGGTTGATACCATTTATTACACAGATTTGGAGCTAAATTTAACCATTTTTTAAAGTTCATGAATTGATAAAAATTACCAATAACCCTTCCAAAATCCCACATTAAGACACCAAGACCTCGAGGAACACCATAGAAAAAGCCATGCTGTGATTTGGCATCTAAAACCTTTGACATTTGACTGCTCAGAAACCTTTTATACAGTGAGGTCAAGTTTAAAAAAAATGGTCTCACTATAATCAAATGGCTATTATGGCGGCTAACATCATCACACATGAATACAGTTGGGCTCATTGGATCCACAAGAGTCTCAGCTTTACAGTGATACCCAATTTATGTAATCCCAAGACTGTTTATGGACCCCAGGATGCAGAAATATTCAAATACACCATTTTTAGTATAGGCAAAAATAAACAACTTTATACTGCATTCAAATAATTGCATGTGATTATCATAAAGTGGGCATGTCTGTAAAGGGGAGACTCGTGGGTACACATAGAACCCATTTTCACTCACATATCTTGAGGTCAGAGGTCAAGGGACCCCTTTGAAAATGGCCATGCCAGTTTTTCCTTTACCCCGCATCTAACTGGAGCGTTATTTAGCCTCCTATCCGACAAGCCAACATGACGTTGTTGGCAACAATGGACTCCTTAGGTCTGGTTTCATTGATATCTGTATCTTCACTCTCTAGTTGAAGTTTTCTATAAAAGAGGTATTCAATGTTGTCAGTATTATCTCATCTTCTCCAAAGGAGTTTAATTTACGTAGAAAGTAGAGATGCTGCTGAGCCCTTGTTTCCACAACGACATCTGTATTTCCACTGAATCTGTCATCAAACTCAGTTCACAAGTATTTGTAGGTCTGGATGATTTCAACACTTCTGCTATAAAAACGGTTGGAAGACTGTTTTAAAGTGTTTTGGTGACATGATAAATTCTTTAGTTTTATATCACCAGTCCACAAATATTTGCATTATAGGTCCATTTCATTGATCTGACTGACTGAGTGAAGACATAATAACACTGGCACTATCAGTGCAAACTGTGCGCCCAACAAAAGTTGAAGAAAGACACTAGAACTCTATTGTTTGGTGGTACACAAATCTAAAGTCAAACAGAGTTCACGAGGGCAGGCGCTCTGATTCCCTTTTGTTGTGAGAACAAGGAGCTCCCAGAGACTGAAGCTGGGTTATTGTAGCTCACCTTTGATGGTTCACTAAAGGCAGGTGTTCACAATCGCAGTTTAAACAGCGACTGTGTTTGAAGTGGCCCGAAGTTATACCGAGGTTTGATCTCTCTTTGGCACTACATGAAAATAGCTGCACCTGAGAGACCCGGAGCTTGACCACAACCAACGGCTACACCTGCGTCTGACAACATCTGGCTCCCGGGATGTCTTGATCTTTTTCTTATATGCCTTTATCTTCCGAGGAAAACTTCCAACCACATTTTGGTTGCTGCATTTAGCGCTCAATTTCTTCCAACAACAAAATACTTCCTTTCAGTTTTCAGTTCCTTTTGTGTCCTGGGAAATGACAACAAAATGACACAAATAATGAACAGCTATGTGTTGGTAATTTATTGCAGCGAGTGGTAAAACTGTGGGTTTTATGTGATTAGAGGGATCTCGTCTCTTTGAAGGGTTACATCAAAACGACTGTTGAGTGACCACCGATGTTCAACTGTGGGAAACCCGTAGTGAGATCCATATTGCTCCAGGCAATGTAATTCCGATGAAAGACTGCCGAGAAATGTTTAGCTAAGGCTCAAGACTGGAGGAGCGTGCATGAGTCACTACGGAGAAGACGAGCTGCTTCATGTTGCTGCACGTGGGCTGGTCTGGTCTTTCATTGAGACAAACTTCTCCTCAGGGCACAGTTTTCTGTTTTGGTCAATGTCGAAACAGCGAGTTAATCATTCCGCTACCGGAGGAGTGTAATTTACTTGTCTTCATTAATAACTTTTTACTCTGATGGATTTTTATTGCAGAGGAAGAACAACACCACATTCTTGTAATGGAAAAACAAGGAAAAGTGTTTGAGCTGTGCGCCGATCAGCCATAACATTAAGACCACTGAGAGGTGGAGTGAATAACGTTGATTATCTCGTTACAATGGCACCTGGGAGTGGGGGGGATATATTAGACAGCAAGGGAACATTTTGAACTTTGAACTTTGTGTTGGAAGCAGAAAAAATGGGCCAGTGTAAGGATGTGAGCGACTTTGACAAGGGCCAAACTGTGCTGGCTAGACGACCGGGTCAGAGCATCTCCAGAACTGCAGCTCTTGTGGGATGTTCCCGGTCTGCAGCGGTCAGGACCTATTAAAAGTGGTCCAAGGAAGGAAAACCGATGAACCGGCGACGGGGTCAGACCCGAGACTCATTGATGCACGTGGGGCGCGAAGGCTGGCCCGTGTTGTCCGATCCAATAGAAGAGCTACTGGAGCTCAAATTGATGCTGGTTCCAATAGAAAGGTGTCAGAACACACAGTGCATCGCAGTTTGTTGTGTATGCCCATGCTGACCTAATGTTGTGGCTGATCAGTGTTTGTTAAAAACAGCTGAAATAACTTTGACAGGAGGCCAAAAACTGAACATTTAATTAAGATAACTAATAAGTTTGAAGCAAGTAAGTCATAGGTGTGTTAAGACCAACCCAATCTCACAGGAAGGTGTATAAATCCCACAACATTACACGCATTTTGGCGTTTTCGCTTGTACGCCGCTATTCGTGTGTCATTTGTACACTACGCAAACATCCGCAATTAGGTTCAGGCAAGAAAACCATTTAGTTAGGTTAAGGAAAAACGTTATAGTTGGGCTTAAAATAAGCATTTAAACTAAGTAAAACATGTACGGAAACAACGGAACACAACTACAGAAAACACGTCATAAACGCCAATAAGACGACAAAAGTAAATAACGTAACTTACAAAACAAAACACCGGTCAACAACAGTCTCAAACACCGGTCTCCTGGTTAATAGTCCAGTGTTTGTTGAACCCATCCACCTCACCAACTACTAGGGATGTGCATTACAAGCAAAAATGCTATTCGAAAATCACTGGGAATTATTCAAACAATGGTCACCATCTTAGGTTTGGGTGTTACTGTACATACATTTGCGAGTGAGCACTAAAACAGTACTTCTTAACCTCATGGTTGTGGCTAGAGGAAACGTCAGAGGATCACCAGAGTCAGCGGGAATCATCCTCTCGGGACCATTAATGTCTGTACAAACTTTTATGGCGATCCATCCAGTAGATGTTGAGATATTTCAGTCTCAACCAAAGACCGGAAAAATGTCTTGATGCATGTCAAAGTTTTAAAAAGGGACATGTATAATATGTCTCTGTAAACTGCAGCGTAGCCGTGTATTCATACAAGGAAGCAGCCAAAATCTGAGACTTCACTTATTCTAACTTAACCCTCCCCTAGAGGACCGTATCCATCCCAGGGTCACTATAACTTGTCTGGAAGGAGAGGGATGGATGCCAGCAGTATGTGGGTGATGCAGACAAACCTTAACACTAAACTTTCCAGAAGCATAAATGTTCCCGGCACGATTTGAGTCAGTCGAGCAGCCAAAAACCATCCAGTCCCAACAGGCCTATCAGCGTCTGGGATCGGGCCTTACAGCTCCGTCTGTATAGGAAGGGGGAACTCTGTGACCCGTATGAAACTGCTGTGTAGATTACACTCAGGCTATCAGGACTGTTTCCATCAGAGTCCAGGTAAGCTACCAAATGCGATGGACTGTGCCGTTTTAACACCAGAGGTATACTCAACGCTCAACAAATGAGCATGAGGTATTTATGGTGCTGATTAGACGTCTACGGTTTGTCACAAATAGCTCTTGAATTACCAGTAAAGACTTCCACTGAGATAAGAGCCCTTATGTTTTTGTTGTGGGAGTCGAGGAGAGAAGATGAGAATGATTTACACAAAAGCAGCATCCGTATCACCGGCTAAGAATGTGTCAGAATCACTGGATAGACTCAATAAACCATCTCAGAGGCATTGAGAGCAGTGATGCTGTTGTGCACCCTCTTTGTCCCCGAAGAAAAGACTGACATGTCTTTATCACAAACACAAGCTCCTGTCTAGACTACCACTGCTTCGGGGTTTTCTACCTTATAGACGTGTTCTGGACATGAATGAACGAACTATTAAAGCAGCGGTAGGCAGAATGTTTTTGGCATCATTGGGCAAAAATTCCATAATAACCTTTCAGCATATTGTAATTCAAGTGATCTGAGAGAAAACTAGACTTCTGCACCTCCTCATGGCTCTGTTTTCAGGCTTTAGAAAAATGAAGCCTGTGACGAGAGACTTTGACCAATCACAGGTCATTTCAGAGAGAGAGCGTTCCTATTGGCTGATCGTTCAACGGAGGCAGCTGTCAATCACTCGCAAACTCCAATCAAATGGTCAAACTAGGCAGCGCTGATCAAATATTAATCAATATTATGTTACGTTAATGCCTATTTCTCTCCTCAAGTGTTTTCAGAAATATCTTTTGTCTACTGTTTAGCTGTAAAATGAGAACAATTGCTTCGGCTGGCGGGCGGTGCTTGGTATTTCCTCAAACCTTCTCATTTTACAGCTATGCAGGTTTTTTTTTTTTTAAAAAAAAAATTATACAAAAAATAAAATGTAAGGAAAGGAAGAGAACTTGAATGAAAACAAAAAAAAAACTGTCTGTTAAACAATTGGAATAATTCTGAAATTAATCTAATAGTTTTTGTCAATTTTTAATTTTTGAGTTTTAAGTTTTCAATTGTAATGAAATATGTTTTAAAGGTCCCATATTTTGCTCATTTTCAGGTTCCTACTTGTATTTTGATTTTCTAATAGAACATGTTTACATGCTGTAATGTTAAAAAAAACCTTTATTTTCCTCATACTGTCAGCTTGAATAAACCTGTATTCGCCCTCTGTCTGAAACGCTCCATTTTAGTGCATTTCAACAGAATTGCAATGGAACTGCGTTGCTAGGCAACAGCTTGGGTCCATGTGTACTTCCTGTCAGCTGATGTTATTTACATACACTGCAACAGGAAATAAAGTGGGACACATTTAGAATATTTAATGGTCTAAATATTGTAGATTTGTGACATCACAAATGGACAGAAATCCAAACGGCTTGTTTCAAACACACAATTTCAGAATACAGGCTCTGTGTTTTTCCGTATATTGAGCGTTTTGATAGTTTAACAGTATTTATATAGCACTTAAACCTGCTTTATAATATAAAAGACATGAAAATCTCACTTTTCGGCGAGGCTCCAGCTCGGCTCTGATCAGATTACCTGTCTCCTGCACTATTGTCAGGATATAGTGACCGTTTTATAAAAATACCTTACTACCTACTGCAGCTTTAACATGAAGCCTTTCAAAATGTAATTTGTACGATTTTTCCCTCTGAAGCACAGCCTAAATAGGACTGTGTTGTTACATGTGACCAACATCTCATATCTGTATACTATAGAGAAGAAACTTATAGAATGAAGAGTGAAATTTAGCAAATAGGAAACACTTATTTGTATGTTTTGGCAACACTTTGGCAAGATGCTGTTTTATCTTTTAAAAGAAATTCAATGTTAACTTAAAAAAGCCTCAAAGCACTCTACGTTTATCTCTCTAATGTGACAGACAGAGTCACTCAGCTCCGTCGCAGAGATGCCATCTCCACTGATAAGCCTGTCTATCCTCACAGAGAGAAAATTATCCATCACACAACGTCTGCCTTTTACAACAAGGAGGAGTGTTTCTCTCTCAGGGCGACTCCGTATGATACGTATACTGTGGGTGTGTACTAGCTTATCCAGTCAGCTGTAGTATAATGTATGACTTCAGGCAAATATTTATACTAGCTGCCTTGGATGAGTCATCCTTAAAGCCGAGCAGCGGTGAGACTAAACAAAATTTATACTATTCCTCAGAGCTGTGATGTCATTCCTGGAGGCCTGGATTCTCCTAAACTATGTGTGTCACTATTCCTATAATCTGCTCCATTCATTCCCAAAAAACACACTGATGCAATTAACAATTTCACCTGAACATTTCTTGCACTTTTATTCCTGTAAAATCCAGCCGCACCCCAGTTGAAACATACCCTAGTCACACAGTTTGCCAACCCTCGCCTCCCAACAGTGATGGAACATGGATGGATGCATATTACAATATAGTATTCCCATATTTAGCCTGATAGATGTCGTATTTCAGGCTGTTCTCATACACCGTTCGTAGCTACACCTGCGAAAAGTAATGCACTTTAATTTGTATATATCCCACGAAATCAATGCATACTGAATGTAATCCATGTAATCGTGAACCAGAAAGTATAAAAAGCGTCAAACGTTGTGTAGGGAGGAGGACGGAGTGGATGGGTGGGTCAAAACACACAGGACTTTCGCCCGGAGACCGATGTTCGTACAGCGTTATTTTTTCTTTGCAAGAGTGTTCCACCTAGTTCCGCCCTACTGTCCTGTGATTGGCTGTCACTTGTAGCCTAAGGCACCTTTATGATTGGACGTTTCCTCTTGCTGTCAATAGAGAGGTGATGTCCCGCCCCTTTCGGTCGACCACCAGGGGTTCTTATTTCGTAAAACAATATAAACGGTAGTCAAAGGTGAGAGACATATTTTTTGGATCCCGTTTGAATTGCACCATGAATCACACATATGATGTTTGTCAATTTAACCCTCCTGTTGTCTTCCCGTCGACCATGCAACGTTTGTATTCCCGGGTCCAAATTGACCCGGTCTGGTTTGACTGTTTTTAAAGCCTACATTATAAATGATCAACCAATTCTGTATTACACCTTTTTGGCCAACTTCATTCCAACTCATTACCACAAGTTGTACCCTTTTTTTGGGAATTCATGCTCAATAAACCTCATTTATATAAAATTAAACCTCATTTTTTTTAGGAAAAAATGCAGAAATTCTGAATTATTTGGACTTTACTCAAAATTGGAGGAATAATGTTGATGGATTATCGCAGACCGGTAATATGTCAAAGATCGGTCAGAATATTACAAATATCATAATGTAAAAAAAATGTTTAATGACAAAATTGACCCGGGAACACCACAGGTGCTACAATCTTTGGATAAAATACCCATAATGCAATGAAAGTGGTGCTTGTTATTTTTGTTTTTGTTTTGCAAAGACCATATAAGGGAACCATCCATGTAATTTTGGGGCAATTAGGTAAAATACATCCATATTTATGATATAATGAAGTTTAAAAATGGGTCAAATTTGACCCAAAGACAACAGGAGGGTTAAAAGATAATTTTAAAGCCTGTGTCTGCCTGTTTATTCACCTGAGGAGTGCAGTGATCCCGCGGATCCCAGGACACATTCACGTACGCACTGCTTAAAGAATGTGACCATATTTGGCCCAGACTACCTCTGAATATGAGTTTGAACTTGAGTGCGTTCACACCTTTACTCAGAGCTGTCCACTTGGGATCGAATTACCCCGGTACGCATGTTCCAGTAATACCAGGTGTGAACGGGGCCAAAAACCCAGAGTTACTAAGAAATGTCGGAGGTGTGTGCCCACACAAATCATTACCGTAAGCTTGTGCCTCAGGACAAACATTCTATTGTAGTCCACAGAAACAGACTGTATTTACTTTCGGATTCATATCGAAACAGATGTGTAGGCAGTGAAATATTCCTCTGAATCATTTCATTTCCTTTACAGACCTACTGATCAATTTCTGTTTCATGCCTGGCCAGTTTAATCAAAAGGGGAGCGTGGTAGTGGGGGGCGGGAGGGGGGACAGGTGCAGCGTCTCATTCCAGGTGAGACGAGGATTTGTTCAAGCACGAAAGGGGAAAGCACTGCTATTAATTATTAAAGACAATTTAAGACGGCAGAAACAAGCAGCAAGGTGTGGATGTGGGTGACGATTTACTCTGGATGTGATAAATCGATGTACAATGTGTCAAAGACAAAGGGCCGTCAATCGATTGAAATAGTTAAACGCGAATAATCGCAAATTAATCACATTTTTTATTTGTTCAAAATGTACCTTAGAGGGAGATTTATCAAGTATTTAATACTCTTATCAACATGGGAGTGGGTAAATATGCTGCTTTATGCAAATGTATGTATATATTTATTATTGGAAATCAATTAACAACACAAATCAATGATAAATATTGTCCAGAAATCCTCACAGGTACTGCATTTAGCATAAGAAATATGCTCAAATCATAACATGGTAAACTGCAGCCCAACAGGCAACAACAGCTGTCAGTGTGTCAGTGTGCTGACTTGACTATGACTTGCCCCAAACTTTATTATCATAAAGTGGGCATGTCTGTAAAGGGGAGACTCGTGGGTACCCATAGATCCCATTTTCATTCACATATCTTGACGTCAAGACGTTTTTGCTACCAATGGATTCCTTAGGTTTTCTAGTTTCATATGATACTAGTATCTTCACTCTCTAAAACCTTTCTAAAAAAATCACAAGTTGTGTTAAAGCAACGGTAGGCAGAATGTTTTTGGCATCATTGGGCAAAAATTCCATAATAACCTTTCATCATATTGTAATTCAAGTGATCTGAGAGAAAACTAGACTTCTGCACCTCCTCACAGCTCTGTTTTCAGGATTTAAAAAATCTAGTCCGTGATGGGAGACTTTGGCCAATCACAGGTCATTTCAGAGAGAGAGAGCGTTCCTATTGGCTGTTCATTCAACGGAGGCAGCTGTCAATCACTCGCAAACTCCGATCAAACGGTCAAACTAGGTAGATTAAATTGCTTTTTTATTAGCTGTAGAATGAGAAAGTTTGCTCCAGCTGGTGGGCGGTGCTTGGTATTTCCTCAACTGATCTCAACATGGCTGTCAGGTCACAAACTTCCTCATTTTACAGCTAGACAGTACACTACAAGATGTTTCTGAAAACATTTGAGGAGAGAAATAGGCATTACAGTAACAGAATATTGATTCATATTTGATCAGCGCTGTCTAATTTGACCGTTTGATCAGAGTGATTGACAGCTGCTCAGAGACGGCAAGGCTCCAGCTCGGCTTTGATTGCTTGTTTTCCTCCGGTCTGTGAAATCCTGCAGATGCCATTAGGAGCACCGGAGGACACAGAGACACATGATTTTTTTCAGATTACCTGTCTCATGCACTACTGTCAGGATACAGTGACTGTTTCATATCATATTTGCTCCAATTCTACCCACTGCTGCTTTAAATGTGTTAAATAAATTAGCGGCATTAAAACAAATTTGCATTAACGTGTTATTGCGTTAACTTTGACTAGTCAAAGACTAATTCATGCTGATTTTTATCTGAAAATCACATTAAAAAGCACAAAAACTACCAGTCGATTCACACAGAGGTGTCATTGATCCTGAGGAAAAGAAACCCGAGAACGAGAGGAGGAAAATTTATGAACCACTTGTGTTTTTTTCTGGTTTCAATGGATGCTATTGAGGCTTTTATGTTTGTTATTTCTGAGTAAGGTGTCTACTTCTGAGATCAAATTACACCTTTACCTGGATTTTTATGAGACTTGAGTGCATATTTAAAAGATAATAAAAAATACAGTAGGCTCCTTTGTTACCAAACAAACCTCACTTCAACCAGTGTTTTTAAGCCCAGAGAGGCATGTACTAACTGGACAAACACCCCCACCACGTTAGCTCCATATAAGGCTGCTATACAAGCTGCATTGCATAACACAGCTCACCCCAGAATTGCCTAATACCTGCACAAACAGTCAAGACGTAAGAACATGTTTTATACATTTCGTCTTGCGTTGGATTTGTCTTTGTGGTGCTGAATGAGCCACTGCTGCTGGTTAAACATAGTTCATCTTTGAGGTTTTTTTTCGTGCCCAGAGAGCTGATGTCATTGGGCGCTGAGCGGTAATTACAGGGCTTCACCAGTAACACTTGCTAACATGGATACGCTGCGAGGACAAACAATAAACAGTGCTCCTCTTGGATCCATCGCCGTCTGTTGACACTGGACTTCTTTCATGTTTCTTTCTCAAAATTCACAATAAATAACTGAGCATTATTGTTATTATTATTCAAAGTTCTGTTCAATCAAGATAACTTCAAATACTTCCATGTTTCGCAGGTTAAAAAAGACACTTACAGTAGTTTGCAAAAACGCTATTTTTAGTTGTAATGACTCCCACGTGCTATGAATAGCAGTCTGAGTATTTCATAACACATGGAAAGTGATAAACAGTTGTTGTTGAGTGCTAATAGAGTGACAGAGATATGTGTCAGTTTGCTGAGCTACATCACGGCTTAGGTATTTTTTCAAATTCAAACATCTGGATTTACTTTAGCTCCATTTTCTCAATTGGTCTGATCCCACTCATAACCATATTTTAGTGTCATTATCTGTTTTTTAGTATTGTTTTCTCTCATTTTATTTCTGTCTCCAGCTTTTCATGCTGCTGTTTTGGCCGGGTCTCCCTCGCAAAAGAGGTTTCCAACCACAACATTTATTACCTGGTTCAATATGAATGTTTTCTTTAGTGTATAATCACCTGAAAATATGAATCGTTGTGTTTTCGTTAGCTTAGAATGAGCCGTTTATATCTACATAGGCCGGCTGACATGTTTCTAGAGTAGCCCAGAATGGACAAACCAAACTCTGGCTCTAGATAGGGACATTTGTGTTTAATTGCGTCGGCCACTATAGTTCTCCTACACGCTTGGCACACGGGAGAAGTTTAAAGGTCTCATATTGTAAAAAGTGAGATTTTCATGGCTTTTATATAGACAAATACATGGGATGACCAATATCCTATTTTTTAGAATTATTTTAGAGGATAAACTGCTTTTTCTTACCTGAGGCAGATGATTCAATTTAATCCAATGTTTACAAAACTATCTGCGGTCCTAAGCTGCATAACAGTTTACACACTATCACTGTCAAAATGACTTTCTTCAGAGGAAAAGGGATCGTTGTGAATTCCTGTTTTCTCTGTCTACATCTTTGTTGTTGTCCCTTTCCCTTCAAATATTTAGTTCGGGTTCGGGTGAACAACAGATGCCCCCTTCTCACTTTGCCCTTTATTTGTATGCATGCAGCGGTAGCCGAGGTTTGGGGGTCATTATGCATCTTGGCTGAGCAACTTGATGGGTCACAGTTCAGCGATGGAGCTTTAAATGAGGAGGAAGGGGAGGCCTGGCAAGGATGGCTGCTTCTTCCATCTGCATTACCGGTGTCTCTGGTGGCTGCTCGCTCACTTACAGACCTTCGGTGTCTTTCATCAGCAAAGAGCAAAAAGTACCCACGGATACCTCAGCCTGAACTTGAGGACATAATGGGATCGCACACAAAGGACAAGGCACACTGGGCTTTTACGGTCTCCCTTAGAGAGTATTAGAAAGCCACAGGCTGTTTGATCGGGTTTGGACAGGAGGCAGCATACCAAGAGGCTATAACGGGGTTGGAAAATAGTTCTCTTTTGTGTGTATATATGTGTGAGAATAGAGAAATTCCTCGGCATAAAAACGTCCCGCTTCACCATCTGATATGTTTAGCAGAGTTGCCCCCAGAATGTGGAGTATTTTCTTGATCTGGGCTGAGCTAAAGGGGAAGGCATGTGGGCCTGATCCCAGGGTCACCACACTTAACAGCAGCCAAGTCGAGTGAAGACACTTATTCAAGTGAGCTCGTCTGCGTGGATGTTTGTGTGTCTTCTCGTTTGTCCTCTTCGTGCCTCGTCTGAGTCAGGCGGACCGAGCAGGACATGTGACTCAGCAGCCCAGTCGCACAGCAGTTTGTGAAATAGTCACAACATTTAATGTATTGATCAGTGTACACAGACACAAATTAAATTCGTATGTAATCTGCATAGTCTGCATAATTGCAAAACCAGGAAGTATAGAGAGCGGCGAACGCTGCATAGGGAAGAGGTCGGGGTGGACGAGTGGGTTAAAAAACACCAGACTTTCGCCCAGGAGACCGGTGTTGGTGCCAGATGTGTGAAACCAGATGTCAAAGTTCATTTATTGGTCACGTAACTTCCGTACTTAAGTTACAGCACTTCCGGAGTTATTTTAACCCAAATCATGATCTTCTCCTAAAGATAACTAAGTTGTTTTGTTGCCTAAACCTAACGAAGTCGATCTTTAAATCTAACTAAGTTTTATTTTGAAAAGACTGAAGCAGAAATTGACACATGTGTCACAGGTTGCTGGACATTTGTAGGAAAATGCACAAAAAAAACGTTGATGAACTAAGTAGTTTTGTTTCCTCAGCCTAACCAAGTAGATCTCTAAATCTAACTAAGTAGTTTTATTTTGAAAAGATTGGAGAGGAAATTGACACATGCGTTGCCTAAGCCTAACTAAGTAGTTTTTGTCACGTAATGTCTGTAATAATAGATTAGACTTATATAGCGCTTTTCAGAATCTCAAAGACGCTGAACATAGTAAAGGGAAATACGGTGTGAGACAAACGAACGACAAAGACAGGCGACATACACGGGCACACTCTGTACTTAAAGTTACGCCACTACCGGTGTTATTTTAACCTGAACCGCCATCTTTTCCTAAACCTAACTAAGTAGTTTTATTTTAAAACGACTGGAGAAGAAATTGACTCCTGTTGCTAGACATTTGTAGGAAAACGCATGAAAAACACGTTGTTGAAAGTCGTGCTGAGTGTCATGAAAAAAAAGGGAAATTCGTGTCTATGTAGACGAATCAAATAGATTAAATTTCGTGACTATTTCACGAGCTGCCGTGAAACTGTGTTGTCAGGTTCTGAGTGAGGTATCTGGTTTTATCTGTCCCCACAAAGCGAGACATCAGCTGGTAGGACACAATCAACGAGCCTCCTGTGAAGCAGCTGAGCAGCTCATCTTTTCCTGCACGGCAACAGAAGTGACCTCTCTGCCAGACGAAGAAAAGCAGGTCCTTTAATAGGAACAGCTGCCAGGAGAGAGCTGGAGGTGTGTTTGGAGAAATTGTGTATTAGCTGCTGATGAAACCTTTGTTTCCTACGAATGTCATGGAGCACAGTAAGACATGCATATAGCACCTGTCACTTCACCCATTGTGCAGGTTTCTGAGGGGACTTTTTGGAGTTCAGTTCAGCTTTGGTGAGCAAAGAGAAACCACTGTAGCTGAGTATCATGTTGCCAATTAAGCAAACTGACCCCAGCACATGGCCCTCTTTAAGCCTTTAATGATAAGTCTATTCTCCAATGAATTAACAAGTATTGCCTATTAAAACACATAATTGAGCCGCACTGTTGCACTGCTTGATATGTTCCTTCATTACAATGACCGTGGGCACTGTGGTTTATTTTCAATCCAACATACAGCATACCGAATTTGTATTAAACCACGGCTGAAAATAGTCTCCAAAAAATGCATAAAATCTGCAGTGGCCGAGCTGCTTTAGGAAATTATGTAGCTTTTTCTAAAGAACTAAATTAGACCTTTGTGTCCTGTTTTAAAGATGCTGGCTTTGGGTTGCAAACCGGTGGTCTTGGAGCGGAGAACTACAGACTTTGTAGAGCTCAGTTTGAAAGTATTGAGAGACGGACTAACCATCCACCAGAGTTGGTTTTGGTCTTTGATGTTGACTTTGGATATAAAGAGAGTTACAGCTTCTTTCTTTGAGTTGTTCGCACAACAATGTTATGGGAATATCATGCGAATGCTTGTCTTGGCCAATGCTACAGTCGCTGACATAAAAGAACAATTAAAACTTGACCAATTGAAACAAATTCCTGAAGATCTCCTTCCATTTTTCTCCATTGGTTAGACGGACAAGCCGACTTGTTTTGTTTCTGGTTCGCAACCTCTACTTCTTCAACTCTGTTTACTGGCGGATTACAGTCATGTGCAGCCTATAGCGCCAACCTTTAACCAGTCTACTCTGTAGCCGAGTTTATTCGCTCCAAACCATTCTTTTTCAAAAGTCCACTTAAAATTGGCTTTACAATAGGAATGGAAACACGGCTCGTGAAAACAAAGAAAACAGAAACTTTGAACCTTGGAGGTTTTACACGGCAACAGCGACATTGTTAAAACACAGCACCAGTACTGTAACTATGTACCCAGATGCCCATAATAACAGGGTTCCCATCATAAGTCGCCCCCTCCCTCCCCATTCAGAGAAGGATCCACCCTCGTGGCTCACCAGCCAGGCAGCCCGTCTTAACTCCATGACACTCCTGAACCCCAAGCCACAGCGCTTTCACCAGTGAGGCCCCATGGAAAAATTAAACTGGACACGGCGAGGAAGCCCAGCTTTGTGGTCGTGGCAGGAGAATATGATTGGATAAACACACAGCAAAGCCTCAAACCGGTTCACTCAGTGCCCGGTGGTGATGTGACGAGAGGCAGGCAGTGAGGTTTTTATTCAGTGGTGTTTTTTGGAGGGGTGGGGGGGTTGGATCTGCAGGGCACATACTGTTCCTGGAAGCATCGGTGGTGGCTCCGCAGAGCCCAGAGTTTCACAGAAAATGGAAAAGGACATTTATCTATGTGGAGCAGGCCAGGCAGCAGTGACATCCTCAGTCACTGTTTATTAAAAACAGGCCTAATTATCCAGCCTAGTCTGCCTGCAGGAGCTATTTCAGTCTGCAACGAGCAGGTGACTGGTGTTACAGCGAACTGGGTCGTGTGTTCGTACGTCATCCACCCTCTAACCCGAGTGTGCCCCCGCTTGTTTTTCAATTAAAGGCCAATCATTAGTGTATTAGTTCCTGTTTTAATCTGTAACCAGCTGACATCAGCCATGTGCTGCCCTATACGGTGCCAGTGTGTGTGTGTGTGTGTGTGTTTGCTCAGTGCATTGTAAAACAAGCCAATAGAGGTCTTGAGGGAAACGTGCACAACATCACGTCCATCACCGCCGGACGCTTTGAAGTGGATTACTATATGGGTGGTTTGAAAGGAGCCACAGAAAGTACATTTACATTTACTCTTTAATTGAAATATCTGTGTAAATGGTTATAGAAAGGGAATACACACTCATGCACTGCCAGTTTATTAGGTACACCTAGTTACAACTAATGCATCAATCATGAAGGCGCTTCCATTTAAAGCCGGAGTAGGCCGGTTGGAGCAAATATGATTTCACAGACTGGAAGAAAACAACCAATCAGAGCCGAGCTGGAGCCTTGCCGTCTCTGAGCAGCTGTCAGTCACTCACAAACTCCGATCAAACGGTCAAACTAGGCAACACTGATCAAATATGAATTAATATTCTGTGACTGTAATGCCTATTTCTCGCCTCAAATGTTTTCAGAAACATCTTGTAGAGTACTGTTTAGCTGTAAAATGAGGAACCAGCAGCCATGTTGAGATAAGTTGAGGAAATACCAAGCACCGCCCACTAGCTAACTTTCTCAATTTAAGGCTAAACAGTACACTACAAGATGTTTCTGAAAACATTTTACATGAGAAATAGGCATTACAGTAACAGAATATTGATTCATATTTGATCAGCGCTGCCTAGTTTGACCGTTTGATCGGAGTTTGCGAGTGATTGACAGCTGCCTTGAATGAACAGCCAATAGGAACGCTCTCTCTCTCTCTGAAATGACCTGTGATTGGTCAAAGTCTTCCGTCACTGGCTAGATATTCTAAAGCCTGAAAACAGAGCCATGAGGAGGTGCAGAAGTCTAGTTATCTCTCAGAAAACTTGAATTACAATATGCTGAAAGGTTATTATGGAATTTTTACTCAATGATGCCAAAAATATTCTGCCTACTGCTGCTTTAAGTGAGCCTGCCATAAAAACTGAAAGTAGCTCAAATCAGTTAAAGTGTAAACAATGAAAGCAGGTGAACTGTCCATTTATTCAAAGATTAATAAATTAATTTACATACAATATTAGGCAGGTGGTCATAATGTTATGGCTGATCGGTGTACACTCACCGGCCACTTTATTAGGTACACCTTGCTAGTACCGGGTGTTCTTCTGCTGCTGTAGCCCATCTGCTTCAAGGTTGGACGTGTTGTGCGTTCAGAGATGGTATTCTGCATACCTTGGTTGTAACGAGTGGTTATTTGAGTTACTGTTGCCTTTCTATCATCTCCAACCACTCTGCCCATTCTCCTCTGACCTCTGACATCAACAAGGCATTTCCGTCCACACAACCCCTGCTCACTGGATCTGTTCTCTTGTTCGGACCATTCTCTGTAAACCCTAGAGATGGTTGCGCATGAAAATCCCAGTAGATCAGCAGTTTTTGAAATACTCAGACCAGCCCGTCTGGCACCAACAACCATGCCACATTCAAAGTCACTTAAATCCCCTTTCTTCCCCATTCTGATGCTCGGTTTGAACTTCAGCAAGTCGTCTTCACCACCTCTAGATGCCTAAATGCATTGAGTTGCTGCCATGTGATTGGCTGATTAGCTATTTGTGTTAACAAGCAATTGAACAGGTGTGCCTAATAAAGTGGCCGGTGAGTGTATGTTGACAAGTTATGGAAGCAGAAGTTTTGCAGCTCAAATTCCCCATTAGACGTTATCTCACAAAGCAGACCTAAAATGTAATTTTGACAAACTCACTGGAGAATACTGAATACATTATTTAATTATTTATTTACTCACTCCCAAACTGTGGATATATAACAATTTGGATGGACTCTCTTCCTTTGTCCCCATCCGTCGTAGTAAAATAAACTCATCAGTCTACCAAATTATTGGCAGAGCCAAGAACGAAATTTCTGCTATCTGTTCCTCATCATGTTTTTTTTTTTTTTTCTTCCCTCACTCTGATGAACTCATTTGCATGTTATTATCCCACCGTCTTCCATGAGACGGAATTGAATTTGAAATGCAAATCCTAGAAATAATTACCACTTGGCTGCACAGCGACAACTCCGCTCCGTTTGCATTGCTAATGACATCATGCACAAGAAATAGGATGGAGAATTTCTTTTTTTCTTATTTATTTATCTACACATTCTCTCTCTGTTTCCTTCTTTGTCTTGTTTTTATTCCATTTTGGTGCTTCTCTCTCTCTCTCTCAGAGATTAATTGTTTACCCAAAGAGGAAAGCTCATTAACTAGTCATTATCCTGCCTTTGTCAAAGTAAACCTTGTGAGTCACAAGAGTGGTTTTTAACAGATTGGTGTGAGGATTAATGTTTTCCTCCAGACTGAATGCTGTCGAGCCGAAACAGATGTCGGCATCACAGTCGCTGTAATCACAAATAAATCAAAAACGCATATGGAGGATCGTCATGGAGTCATTTTAGTGATTTAAAGTTTGAAAACAACATAGTTAAGACATGAGGAAAGTTTACTGATTTGAAAAAATGAGAGAAGGTAGATATATCATGACACTAGAAAATCGAAGGACTCAACAACCACGTCATTCTAGCTTGTCTCGAAGGAGGCTAAGCAACGCTCCACAGTTAGGCTGAATTTTGGAGAGGAAAAACTGGCATGGCCATTTTCAAAGGGGTCCCTTGACCTCTGACCTCCAGATATGTAAATGTAAATGGGTTCTATGGGTACCCACGAGTCTCCCCTTTACAGACATGCCCACTTTATGATAATCACATGCAGTTTGGGGCAAAACATACAGTTTTTTGAATGCAGTATAAATGTGTTATTTTCGCCTATTCTAAAAATTGCGTATTTGAATATCTCTGCATACTGGGGTCACTAAACAGTCTTGGAATTACATAAATTGGGTTTCACTGTAAAGCTGAGACTCTTGAGGATCCAATGAGCCCAACTGTATTCATGTGTGATGATGTTAGTCTCCATAGGAGCCATTTCATTGTAGTGAGACCATTTTTTTAAACTTGACCTCACTGTATAAAATGACCTGTGGTGACCTCTAGGATAATCACAGCCTTATAAGACTTTACAGCCACAAACTAGAGACCTAGAGCATTCAGAGGATGGATGGCTTTCCAAGCTAGATTGACTATAAGGGGGTTTCTGAACAGTTTCCAGAACAGAAGTGCTCGCCATCCAATCGCTGAAAAATGCAATTCTTGCAGAAATCTCCAAATATCAAATGTTTTTGATATCAAATCACAGCATGGCTTTTTCTATGGTGTTCCTCAAGGTCTCGGTGTCTTAATGTGGGATTTTGGAGGGATTATTGATTATTTTTATCAATTATCGAATGGTAAAACATGGTTAAATTTAGCACTAAATCAAAATGTAACAAATGGTATCAACCCAAAAACTGTTGTATGAGACATAAAAAGAAATAATTAAGCATGGGAATGGACATCATATATTTCTATCATAATGTTCTAAACCCTTATACACTTTTACAATTTATTTAAAGTAATTAATCCATGCTTATTTCTGATTTATGAGTAGAACAACTTGACACACAGTGCTGGACTGCATCTCAAATTAATCTTCAGGTTCCCAGCTTTCAGATGATGTACACCACTTCTATGTGACATCTACTGCTGACCTGCTATCTCCCCCTAAACATCCCCTGTACCCCCCTAAAAAATACAAAAACAGGTCTATTGTGGGTCTCAGACGGTTAAGAATTATGTTACTTTGATAAACTGGTATTAAAATTCAGCAAAGTATATCTATTACATTTACCCTATTTGTGATTTAAGGCTCCGGGACAAGTAAGAAATAATTTTTAAAGACACGTTAGGAAGTTTTAGCTGACATCGCGTGACACAAACGCCCAGCCGATGACAGAGATGAGCCTCCGTCCGTGTTTAGACAGGCTTGTCAGAGAGTCTAGCAGTAAAGCTAATGGCTGGTTTTTGCTTTTTCAGGTGGAACCACAGACAGTCGCTGAGGTCAGACAGAGACGGAGGCCTCCTGCAACCCACTGCTGCTTCCTGTCCCGCCTCTGCTGCTGTCCCAGTGGAGCTTCACATTATCAATACATCTTCTCATGTTCAGTCTGATACTGGTGTGGCAGTGAAGTTGCTTTCTTAAATTATGTTTATTTTTATAGGTTTATTAATGTGCTATTATTTGCTTTGTATGTACGTTTTAAGATGAACATTTTCCACCTTGATGCACAATAACAATCTATTTTTTCTTCCCTACATAGAAACAATCTGTAAAAACACTATTTCTACCATGTTTTTTATTTTAATTGTTCAACAATGTTTGCTAAATTAACCCCCCACAGATGTGCAGAATAACAGCGTTGTGTTATTTGGTCTTCTAAATGTTTTACCAGAGGCTTTTCCCCCCTGAGTGGAAACCACTCGTACTCCTGACTCACATTTCACTTTAACTACTAATATAAATGATCAGTCAATTTTCAGTTAATGGTGCAAAAGTAAAGTCTAAACTTATTACTAGGGCTGCCAATCAATTAAAAATATTTAATCACGATTAATCGCATTATATTTCATAGTTAATCGTGATTGATCTGAAATGAATCACATTTTTTATCTGTTCAAAATGTACCTTTAAAGGGAGATGTATCAAGTATTTAATACTCTTATCAACATGGGATAAATATGCTGCTTTATGCAAATGTATGCATAAATGTATTATTGGAAATCAATTAACAACACAAAACAATGACAAATTTGCACCAAATTCAGCAAAGCACAACCTTACGTCACCAGCAATACACCCGCCAAGTGTGAAGTCGATCAGATGAACGGTTCTTGAGATAGGCGAAGGACACACAGAGGGAGGGACTTCTATATAGTTAGATAAAGGAAGACTAATAAACATTGTTTACACACACAAAAAGAAAAGAAAAGCTGTTCCAACCCGGTCCAGGTGTGTTCGTTCTTGTCAGTATTTCAAGTTTGTTGGATGGACCACAACAAGGATGGAAAAAAAGCTGCTCAATAATAATTTTTCACCTCCTGACCATCCGCCAACACTAAATATTTCCACCAGTTACCCCACAGGGCTCGCTGCTGTTTCCATTCACATCCCGCTCCCTGATGAGTAAAACCTAGACGTAGAACGGTAAATCTCCCCGTGACGCGTTGGCTAGCCCCTTTGTCAAATGATAAACTGCACACGTGTAATGTCTCCTGAAGTAAGTGGCAGTCTGTGAGCGCCGAACCAGAGGCTGAGTGATGAGGTAACGCTTGTCTGCACAGTTATTGTAGGAAAGGAACCAAGGAGCCATAACAGAGAGCTGAGACTGCAAAAACCTGATGAGCTGAAACTTGTGCTGCAATCATTCCCTGTGTGTTTATACTATGATAAGACATCATTAACTCTCTGAGACCCACCAATAGACCCCGTTTTGTCCTTTTTTAGGGGGGTACAGGGGGATTTTAGGGGGAGATAGCAGGTCAGCAGTAGATGTCATATAGAGGTGATATACATCATGTGAAAGCTGGGAACCTGAAGATTAATTTGAGATGCAGCTCAACACTGTGTGTCAAGTTGTTCTAGTCATAAATCAGAAATAAGCATGGATTAATCAATTAATTAATTTAAATATATAGTGAAAGTGTATAAAGGTTTAGAACACTATGACAGAAGTAAATGACATCCATTCCCATGCTCTATTATGTTTCATAAGTTGTTGCAGCAATTTTTGGGTTGATACCATTTGTTACACAGATTTGGTGCTAAATTTAACACTTTTTTACCACTGGAGAGTTAATAAAAACGATAAATAATCCCTCCAAAATACCACATTAAGACACCAAGACCTTGAGGAACACTGTAGAAAAAGCCATGCTGTGATTTGGTTTCAAAAACTTTTGACATTTGGAGATTTCTGCAAGAACTGCATTTTTTTAGTGATTGGATGGCGAGCACTTCTGTTGTGTAAACTGCTCAGAAACCTCCTTATTGTCAATCTAGCTAGGAAAGCCATCCATCCTCTGAATGCTCTAGGTCTCTAGTTTGTGGCTGTAAAGGTTCATGAGGCTGTGATTATCCTAGAGGTCACCACAGGAAATGTTATACAGTGAGGTCATGTTGGTGCCTCTATATATGTTGTTTGCCTCCAGATAGCCGGGTTTCAACCAGTAGATGACAGTCGCTCTGCATAGTTACAACACAATATGTAGAATTCAAACACTTTGCTCTAAAGTGTCAAGATTTGGACCTAAATCCAACACTACTAAAAACCCATGTGTCAGCCTGCTGAACTTTTCAGTGGGACACGTGAAAAACAAAGATTTTAAACCTCATTTGGGTGCAAGAGGTGGAAAAACAAAAACCTCACGAGTCAACAAACACCATACTCCGTTCATCATCAACACGGCTGTGCTACATTTCACATCTGAGTGACGTTGGAGCGAAGGGGTTAGTCGTCTAGTATCTAGCTTTCAGTCTGGAGCATGTTCACAAGTATTGACTGAACTCTCCTGAGGCACAGGAGGAAGAACAAATGTGGTGTTTTTTTTTTCTTTTTAACAGGAGACGTTCCCTGAAGAAAACACTCGCTGTCAGCTCACCGTCTCTCGGCACCCCTAAGAACACGTTGTGCTGTCAGTCTGTCTGGGGATGCTCCCCGGGGATCGTCCGGAAGACAAGATGAGTGTGAGATACGTGACGAGTGCAAAGGTCAGAGGTCGGGGGGCCTGCAGGGTTCAGGAGTTCAAACATAAACTATATACTGTGCTGGCCTCGCAGACGCCACACATTCAGTCATACAAACTTACAGAAGGCTGCAGAGCAACATGTAAACATGTTCGAGGTCAAGCTGTTTCATTCATGGACAATAAAGTCAGAGATGATGAACAATGTATCTTTTTGTGAATCGTGATCATAGATGGATCATGAGCGAACGGGCCGCTGAGCACAAACTACATAGCAGAAAGACACCCAGACTGAAAGAGGCACAAACCATTAGACTTTGTAGTAGTTTTGCATCTCTTTGTGGTCGTTTTGGTCGTTTTGTGTCACTTTGCATTCAAGTTGCATCTTTTTGTATTTGTTATGTGTCTCTTTGTCTTCATTTTGTATCTTTTGGTGGTCTTTTTGTGTCTCTTTGTAGTCATTTCACACTGCATATTCATACACAGCCCTGGGCTAAGAGTTGACCCTGGGCTAACCTAGCCTCTTTTCACACACACATTATTAACCCAGGGTTAACCTAAGTCTAGACAGGCTGGTCTCATACACCGTTCGTAGCTATAGGCCTACCTACGAAAAGTATATATATCTCACAAAATGAATTTGTGTGTAATTCACGTAATCGTGAACCATGAAATATAAAGAGCGGAAAAGCCACATAGGGAGGAGGTCGGGGTGGGTCAAAAAACACCAGACCTTTGCCCAGGAGACGGCGTTCGTGTCTCGTCTGAAACCACAAGTCAACGCTGATTTATTTAACTTAGTTAACGTAGTTAAGTAACATCCCTTCCGTGGTTATTTTAAACCAAAACACGATCTAACTAAGTAGTAGTAAACTGCAAACTCAGTGCTAACCCTGGCCTGGAGTAGTGCCAGCTAGCTCTGGGCTAAAGTCAGTGTTAGCCCACTTTGTGCCAGGGTTGTGCCAGCGTGAAAGCTTTCTTAGCTCTAAACTAACAGCTCCCGTAGCCCCAGGCTAACAGCTCC
>CAKAOH010041710.1:0-39397 GCA_916701665.1 Sebastiscus tertius | reverse complement strand
CCCCCCCCCCCCCCCCCCCCCACAGAAATGCATTGCCCATGTGCCAGACCGGCATCTGCGAAACAAGCTGTTACCTCCCCTGAGATGTTAATTAAGTGAAAAAATCTGACACGTTCACCATGTAACGGCGAATCTGAGTCATCATTTGTCAATGCATGAGGAGCTGTGTGTGCTGTGCTGCCGGTAATGCTGCTTTAGTTATGGCTGGGGTTTGCTGTGATGCTGCATTAGCACTGTGTCTTCTTCCCTCAGGGCGGTGAGCACTGCTACTACCACGGCCAGGTGAGAGGGAACGATAACTCCCACGTGGCCTTATCTACCTGCAACGGGCTGCAGTAAGTGAACAGCAGAGTTGTGTGTAATCCTCGCCGTGTTCAGAATAATTTTGGATACACTCGTCTCTGCTCCTCAGCTCCTATTGACTCAGTATCGACTGCCTTCTCTCTCTTTTCTACTCTCTTTGCCCGGCAGCGGGATGTTTGACGATGGACTCTATGTGTATCTAATTGAGCCCTTACAACAGACTCATTCAATGGTAAGTTATTCCTGTCGCAAAGAAGCAAAATATGTATCACACAAAGGGTTTGACCCGCTCACCTCCACCTCATTTGCACGACACCCTCTGCTGTTTACTGCTTTCAGCTGAGGATAATAACCCAATCACTCCAAGGACATTTCTGTTTTTAAATGAAGGAGATGAGACACTGAGGCACTGTCCAGCAAAGTAAAAAGTACATAAGCTTATGTTCTAGTATACTCAATTTCCATTGAGTATTTTTAAACGACTCTAGCTTCAATTTATACTAATCATGTCAATTCTAGTTTGTTAAGCTGTATTAGACAAGTGGTCATGTTCAAGTCTTGTTTCATTGTTTTTTATTGTTATTTTTATCGGGATAATAGAAGTACTCATACATTTAACTTAAGTAAAAGTAGCAATACCACTTTGTAAAAATACTGTTACAAGTAAAAGTCCTACAAATCAGATTTTTCTTCGGTAAAAGTACAAAATTATTACCACAAAATGAACTAAAAATATTGGAGTAAATGTACTGTACTTGTTGGGCAAAATTCAAAGAGTTATATATTATCATTATATACTTCATATCATATTATTGGAATAATATTACTGATGCTTTAACACATAAATAACATTTTAATGTTGCAGCTGGTGGAGGTGGAGTACATTTGAACTACTTTACATACTGTTAGATAGTTTATTCTACAGTACAATATCATATCTTGTAAATTAATCATATGTTTTGTTTGTAAAATCTTTATCTGTAAAGTAACTTGTGACTCCAGCTGTCAGATAAATGGAGTGAAGTAAAAAGTAAAATAGTGGACTAGAAGTATGAAGTAGCTTAACATTGAAATAATCAGGTAAAGTAAAAGTATATTATTTTTTTTTTACTTAAGTACAGTGCTTGAGTAAATGTACTTAGTTACTTTCCACCCCTGCAGCCTCAATATCAGGATATTAATAATAATATTTATGATTTTAGTATGCATCACGATGAAACTTTTATGTAAAATCACATCAAACTGATGTCCAAAGCAGTACACTGTTGTGCCTTACATGACACCAAACTCAAAACAGTGAATCTCGCTCATTATTAGTTTCACATTTCTCAAACTCTTTCGTTTAGACGACAGACATTTGTCCAACATCATTTGATCATGACATAACAATACTATTCTGCTAAGAGTCATTAGTAGTAGTTAGACATTTTGGAAAATTTCGCTTTCTTGCCGAGAGTTAGATGAGAAGATCGATATCACTCTCACATATGTTGGATAAATATTTAGCTACAGCTACAATTAGCTTAGCTTAGCATAAAGACTGAAAGTAGGGGGAAACAGTGAGCCTGGCTAGCAGCACCTCTAAAGCTTGCAAATTAACGTCACCAATGTCATATCTCCTTTGTTTAATCTGTTAAAAAACAAAGTGTAAAAGCAACAATTTAAAAAACACTTCCTTTTTTATATGGATTTTCTAAATGAGAACTGATTAGTGAGCTTCAGGCTAGCTGTTTCCCCTGTTTCCAGTCTTTATGCTGAGCTAAATTAATCTGCTGCTGGCTGTAGCTTCATACAAACATGACAAACACTCTCCGCTGTTAACACTTGTTTGCCTCACCCCTGCAGGATACAGCTGCAAGGCCTCATAAACTAAGAAGAACAGCCTCCCTTCAGTGGAACAATGATTCAGAGGAACAGGGTAAGTGCGTCGTCCATCACCTTACATAACCTCCTCCATCAGTCCTCCACCTCTGACCACCGCCACACCTCTCTTGACCCTGACATTACCTTCCCCTTTTGTGTATTTACCGCAAAGCACACAAGTATGGCCGCAAGTAGTGATTCCTGGGGGTGTAATAACAGAGCTTCACAGAGGACCTATTATGGTAATTTTGGGCTTCTACTAGAACACGTTTACATGCTTTAATTTCTCCAAAAAAGGCTTTACTTTTCTCATACCAGCTGTGCTGCAGCACCTCTTTTCACCCTCTGTGTCTGAAACGCTCTGTTTGAGCTTCTGCCCCTCCGAAAAGCTCAGTCTGCTCTGATTGGCCCACTCTGTTGTGATCGATCAGCCGAACCAAACTATTCGGACTCCACTCAAGGGCGGGCCAAACTAGCTGCAAGGCAGGTATAACACAAATGTGTTACTTGGTGACATCACCACGTTACGGAAGGAAAGGCGCGACTTCAAACGAGGCGTTTCGGACAGTTCAGGAGCAGTGTTTCTGTGGGGGAGAGTAACTCCCTTTGGTGTGAACTTTGGGCGTTTGCAACTTTGCAGACCTTTTAGATGCACAAAAAAACTATATAAAACACTAAAGGAAAGGGAAAAAGCATAATAGGTCCTCTTTAAGAAAACACAATTTCAATGGCTGGTACAGCTTAACATTTTATATTTTTGGATTAGTCAGAAAAGGGGAAAACACCAGAGGAATTAACTGGAATGAATTTTACAGTGTTAGAAATGTATATTGTCAAACTTTATTTTCATATTTTCATTAAGAATGAGATGTTGTGTTACTCCCACCTCTATCATTTTGCCAAGTTTAATGCCTCATCTCTGGTCTATCATACTTACTGTAATTTAACACTATTTAATGGGAAATTCAGGGAAACAATTTGGGATTTTCTGGGAAAAAGCATAAAAAACTCATGAAAGAGGCTTACCCAACCCAGTTGTAAATATGTGAGTTGAAATGTCACATTTTTTCCTTGTGTGTGTTCATAGTTGAGGAGGAACAGCAGCTCTTCTCAGAGCTGGATGACTTGTCCTGGCTGAAGCGCAGGAAAAAGCGAGCAGTAAGTCTCTGATCTCGCCTCTCTTACTCTGAAGTGATGCAACAAGTATTAGTTCAACCCACCCTTGAGTTGTTAAACAATGTATTTAATAACTTTGCGTCAGAGAACATGGTCAGCTTGTGTTTATAATAGAACTATGGAGAAATCACTTCCCGATAATTGATGTTTTTTTTTATTTTGCAGATGCCTCGCAGTGTATTTGAGGAGATGAAGTATTTGGAGATCATGATTGTTAGTGACCACAGTATGGTATGTAACAGTTTCTCATACATATAAAAAAAAAAACAACATTCATATTTCAGACCTATTCTGTTTTTTTCCCCACAAGAGGGAGCAGTGAATGTAGCATGCTATATTGATTGAGCACCATCAAGTCACTGCAGCTTATCTATCTTTCTTCTTTTTTTCTGCAGTATAAACGACACAAGACAAAGCAGCACACAAGGAACTTTGCCAAGTCGGTGGTGAATTTTGTGGATGCTGTGAGTAAACTCTGTAGTTACAGAGTTAGTGTATGTTTTACATGGATCCACTTCAGAATTTACATACTGTACATACAATTAGTTGTTTTTTATTAGGCGCGTGGCTCTAGGAGTGGCAATGTCTGTCGATCCACCACTTTGGTCCAGACTGAAATATCTCAACAACTATTGGATGGATTGCCGTGACTTTTTATACAGACATTCATGGTCCCCAGCGGATGAATCCTAATGACTTTGGTGATCTCTGACTTTTCCTTTAGCCACTGACAGGTCAAATATTTTATTTGTCCTTTAAAATATTTCTACATCTACAAGATGGATTGACACAACTTTTGATACAGACATTAATTTTCCTCAAAATATTAATCCTAACGACAACTTTTCCTCTACCAGGATCAACAAGACAACACTTGAGTTTGTTTGTTTTGTTTACTGCTAACTAGCAAGCTAACATACTAAACTAATATGGTGCACATAGTAACTGGAGATGTTCCGATACAATTTTTTCCTTCCCGATACCAATTCTGATATCTGAATTTACGTATCGATCCGATATCAGTGTGTTAAAAACAAAAATATACATGTGTTACTCCAACTGTCAGATAAACTTAAAGTAAAACTAAAGTAAAAATTACAGTAGTGGAGTAGAAGTATAAAGTAGCATAAGATTTAAATAATCCAGTAAGGTAAAAGTATGACAAAATGGTACGCAAATAAAAATATCAATACCACTTTGTAAAATACAGTTATAAATAAAAGTATTAAAGAATTAACTGCAAAATGCACTGAAAGTGTTTAAGTAAAAGTACTTGTTGGGCAGAATTCAGAGAGTTATATTATTATATATATCCTATTTTTGGGATATTATCACTGAGCACATTTTAACTACTTTAGTTTAATCTACAGTACAATATCATATTTAATTATAATTTAATCATGTTTTGTTCGTAAAATCTTAATTGGTGAAGTAACTAGTAACTCCTGCTGTCAGATAAATGTAGTGAAGTAGAAAGTAAAATAGTGGACTAGAAGTATAAAGTAGCATAACATTAAAATAATCAGGTAAAGTACAATGCTTGAGTTACTTTCCACCACTGCAGTTCAGCCTCACACAGTCGTAGACACTTAGTCTTGTTTCTTGTTGTTTGAGTACAGAAGAATATAACATTTTACCCATGATAAGGTAGTCTATATGTTGCATACGTGCATCAGTACAACACGCATTAATGGTAACTGTCCTTACAGTGTGCACCTGTTGATATATTACTCAGTACCTCCTCATGTGTCATAATGGAGGACATCTCTCTAACCCTCAGTCAGACCCATAGTTGTCTTATTGTCGGTCCTTATTGTATTGTGCTGGTGTTTTCCTTATTTGCATTAACGCTCCCCTGTTCCTCCTTTATCCCCGTGTTCTGCATCCCCTCATTTGTTCTCCGGTACAGATTCAAATTCACACCCAGTGTTGTTCTCCTCTCCCTGTGCTGTTGCTGCTCTCTCCCTCTCTCCCTCTCTCTCTCTCTCTCTCTCTCTGCCTTTCTTCACTCCTCTAATTCACCGCACGCTTCAATGGCAGATTTTCAAAGAGCAGCTTCATACACGTGTGGTGCTCGTTGCCGTGGAGATCTGGACAGACAAGGATCAGATCCCCATCAGCGTGAGGCCGCTGGAGATGCTGCGGGATTTCTCCAAGTACCGGCAGCAGAGCATCAAGCACCACGCCGACGCTGTGCACCTCTTCTCGTAAGTTCTTTATTTAAACAACCGTCACCCTTTGGTGCATTTTCTTTTTTTTAATGAGCTTTATTTGCAATATTTAGATATCCTTTTGAATTTCTTCCATCACTCTTGCAGAAATGTGACCTTCCACTACCGCAGAAGCAGTGCAGCGTACTTTGGAGGCATGTGCTCTGTGAACCGAGGAGTAGGGGTCAATGAGGTCAGATTTGATGTCTAACTTTGCTGAGCATCACTCCGTATCACACTGCAGGTGAATAATCGCTGGTCTCTGTTGTGTCCACAGTACGGCACCTCCTGGTCCATGGCAGGGTCTCTATCCCAGAGCCTGGCTCAGAACCTGGGCATCCAGTGGGACCCGGCAGCGAGGAGAAGTACACATGAAACACACGCTGTTATCTCTCAGCTAGTATAAGTTAACTTAGGGAGGGCTGCAACTAATGATTACTTTCATTGCCGATTAATCTGTTGATTATTTTCTCGATTAATCGATTAGTTGTTTGGTCTATAAAATGTCAGAAAATGATGAAAAATGTCGATTAGTGTTTCCCAAAGCCCAAGATGACGTCCTCAAATGTCTTGTTTTGTCCACAACTCAAAGATATTGAGTTTACTGTCATAGAGGACTAAAGAAACCAGAAAATATTCACATTTAAGAAGCTCAGAAGAGGATTTAGACATTTTTTTTTCTTTAAAAAATAACTCAAACCGATTAATCGATTATCAAAGTAGTTGGCGATTAATTTAATAGTTGATAATTAATCGATTAATCGCTGCAGCTCTACTATTCAGAGCCAAAATCACAACGTTCAAATGACTCAAATCACAAAAAATATATTTTTTCTCTTACCCCTAGTTGCATTAAACCATGCAGATAGTTTTTGTTTTATTGTAAGACAAAATGAATGTAATGTAATGAGCTGAGGTTTTGAGATAGCATTCACTGAGACATCAGCTGTTCTTTTTCCCTTTTTTAATGTTTGGTAGAAAATAGTTCTCAATAGAATTGTCCACAGAAAAGTTTGTGGTTCAACCCGATTAATCTGAGACATGGTAGTTCGTTAAAAGGTCTTTTGAATTTTGTGCTTTGAGCATCAGAAATTCAATTACCCTCTATTGCATCGGCATGACAACTTAAATCTTAAAGTTTCAGCAAATAAACCAAAACTGTTAGCATGGCTAGATACCTTTAGGTGTAAGAAAGATATTATGTTGTTTTGTGTTGTGTCCTATAAGTATGTTAATAGTAGGGCTGCCCCATCTTAGTCGAAAAATCTCTTTTTGAATTTCTTTGGTTGAGGACAGCCCTAGTTAATGGCCTGAATGTAAGACAGCACATTTTCTGTAATCTACATTTGAAAAAGTGGGGTTGCCTCCGATCTAAAATCTGAGACAACCTGAGAAGCCCCTAGAAACTTAAATGTCTTTATCGTTTAAAGCAGGAGCGGAGCGCCTATAAAAGAAAATAGATGCCTTTTGACTGGACCAAACTGCTTCTTGTCAACTCTTATCTGTGCCAGAAGTGACAGATGGAGAGATGAACTGATTGTCTTGGAAAAAGTGGTCCAGAAGTAGACTTTCAGTCAGGCTCGAGAAGGATGATTTGTGCCATTAGTTTTAAGATCACAGTGTTTAATGAGGCAAAGTCAGAGTCGAACAGCTGCCATGTTTGAAGCTCAACCATCAGAGAGATTATTTTTATGGTCCCAAAACTGGCCGAGCTTGAGAAGAGATTGTGAGTATGAAAATAGAATTATTCAGCTGAAAGCTTTGGAAATCAGTTGCTAAAATCACTGATTAACACTCATTCTCTTTGAGATGATAAAGTAGAAATCCAATCATATTCACATATGGTTTTTAAATTAGAACTGTCAATTGATTAAAATATTTAATTACGATTAATCGCATGATTGTCCATAGTTAACCGCAATTAATTGCATATTAATCTGACATTTTTGATCTGTTCATGGAGATTTGTAAAGTATTTAATACTCTTATCAACATGGGAGTGGGCAAATGTATGTATTTATTATTGGAAATCAATTAACAGCACAAAACAATGACAAATATTGTCCAGAAACTCTCACAGGTACTGCATTTAGCATTACAAATATGCTCAAATCATAACATAGCAAACTGCAGCCCAACAGGCAACAACAGCTGTCAGTGTGTCAGTGTGCTGACTTGACTATGACTTGCTCCAAACTGCATGTGATTATCATAAAGTGGGCATGTCTGTAAAGGGGAGACTCGTGGGTACCCATAGAACCCATTTTCATTCACATGTCGTGACGTCAGAGGTCAAGGGACCCCTTTGAAAATGCCAATTTTTCCTTGCCAAAATTTTGCATCAGTTTGAAGCATTATTAAGCCTCCTTCGCAACAACCTAAAAATCGCAAGTTGCGTTAATGCATTAAAAATTTTACGTTAACGCGTTATCATAATATTATATAATATTATATAATCCCGTTAACTTTGACAGCCCTAATTTAAATACTTTGTAAGTGAGTCTATTTTCTTTCTGTGCGTCTCTCTCACTATCTGTTTCTGTGGTTTTTCTGTCCTCTTTTTCCTGTTTCCTGCAGAGGAATGTGGTTGTGTTGACTCGTGGACTGGCTGCATAATGGAGGACACTGGGTAATGTCTGACATACCCCTGAGACACACACTCACACACCGGCACGCACATACACACAGAGAGAGAGTGAAGAGAGGGGTTAGTGGAACAATTACAGATGCTTATTTATGGTCACCCCATGATGTGGTCACCGCTCTGGGCGTGTGGGAATTAATGCAGAAAAGGTAGATTAATGTTCTGTTTTGACCTTACTGATACATTTCTGTCCAGTGTCAACCCCTTTTGTTTTGCAGTGTTATCAATGCTCTCACCAAAGCAATCAGACTCCATCGAAAAAAACAGTTTTGAACCATGCTTTTATCCTCATTGGTTAACTATCACCTGTATTCTCTCTCCTCAGGGTCCAACACCCGCGGAGATTCTCCAAATGCAGCATCTCAGACTACAAGGAGTTCCTTTTGAAAGGTGGAGGCTCGTGTTTGTTTAACAGGCCAACCAAGGTTAGATGCTTACAGCTCTGCCCCACCTGTCATGAATCACACACACGTCTGCTCCATCGTTTACACTCGTTTCCTCCTGTCTTCTTCTGTTAAGCTGTTCGAGGCAACAGAATGCGGTAACGGATTTGTAGAAGTGGGAGAGGAGTGCGACTGCGGTGCGAGAGCGGTGAGTTTCCTTTACTCCAGAATGTCAGGTCTGTTTGTTGTCGTCCTGTTTGCTCAGATGGATGGAGCTCTTTCTCCTGTTTATTTTCAGGAGTGCTACAAGGAATGCTGCAAGAAGTGTTCCCTCGCCAACGGGGCGCACTGCAGCGACGGCCCGTGCTGCAATAACACATGTCTGGTAAGAGTTTTTCTTATCTTTTCCACTCCATCCCTCTTTACCGTAGACTCATTTTTGTCGTTTTTAGGTCTCTAGTTTATGGTTGTAAAGTTTCATGAGGCTGTGATTATCCTAGAGGTCACTTTATACAGTGAGGTCAAGTTTCAAAAAGTGGTCTCACTACAATGAAATGGCCACTATGGGGACTATCATCATCACACATGAATACAATTGGACTCGTTGGATCCACAAGAGTCTCAGCTTTACAGTGATACACAATTTATCTAATTCTAAGACTGTTTAGGGACCCCAGTATGCAGAAATATACACATTTTAGAATAGGAGAAAACACTACATTTATAGTACTGCATGGTTTTTGCCCCAAACTGTATGTGATTATCATAAAGTGGGCATGTCTGTAAAGGGGTGAAGACTCTTGGGTACCCATAGAATCCATTTTCATTCACATATGTTGATGTCAGAGGTCAAGGGATCCATTGAAAATGGCCATGCCAGTTTCTCATCGCCAAAATTTAGCCTAACTTTAGAGCGTTATTTAGCGTTCTTCCTAACAGTCTAACACGACATGGTACCAATGGATACCTTATATTTTCTAGTTTCATGTGATACGAGTATCTAGCTCTAAAACTGAGCCTGCTACAGCCTCTGAAAGACAGTAAAATTGGTCGATGGCGACCTCAAGGAGTGGAAGAGGTTAAAGTTTTTCAGCACTGAATATTTATTTACACCTCTGACTTTTATCTTCTCTCCTTTTCTCGCCAGTTTTATCCACGAGGTTACAGTTGCCGCTACGCTGTGAACGACTGTGATATCTCAGAGACCTGCTCTGGGGACTCTGGACAGGTGTTCTTGTGTTGCACTGTTACATTTGTTTTGGTTTCAAACTGTTAATTGTTTGCGTGTTTAAAATAATGTGCATGGTTAAGACGAAGTTTTATGTTTGTGACTGTCTGCAGTGCCCTCCCAATCTTCATAAACAAGATGGGTACCTCTGCCAGGTAAACCAGGTACGCACACACACGGTGACAGTAGAAAAGGAGCAGTCGTGCATCAGACTAGCAGCTGACTGAGAATGTATTTACCGTCTTTTTCTTTCTCTGTCCGAAGGGCCGCTGCTACAACGGAGAGTGCAAGACCAGAGAGAACCAGTGTAAATACATCTGGGGGTCAAGTAAGATTAATATTCCTTTGACTCACATTATTAGTGGAGTGTCAGAGTATCATCAAACAGAGAGATACTGTATAAAAAGATGTAGTCAGTGCTGTGCAGTTCACGCCTCCTCTCATTCCCTCAGAGGCTGGAGGCTCGGAGAAGTTCTGCTATGAGAAGCTGAACACGGAGGGCACCGAGAAGGGCAACTGTGGAAAGGATGGAGACAAATGGATCCAGTGTAGCAAACAGTGAGTTTCAAAGGAAGACAAATTAAGTTAACTATGGTATTTGTCATTATGACAGGACTTTATGTTTCTACATAGTGACAGGGCTTTGTTTTCTTTCCTTGTTTTCTTTTATTACTGACAAGGAAAGAGATTCATGGTTGTTTTGAAGCCAACCAACAGAGGGCAACAGACTGCACGTTGTTTGTACTGTTATGCGGCTTTCTCAAAACCAGTGCCTCTTTCCTTCAGCTTGCAGCCCATAGACTTGTAGTTGGAGCTTTCCTGTCGCCAATTTTTTTATTTGCAGTTTTATGTTTTGGCAGCAAGGCTCTCTAAATACGTCCATGTTGAAAACCAGGGCCACTTTTGATCATAAGTATGCTTTCCACAACTGAAAACAAATGTAATGGCTAACTGTAAGGAGACTGTTGAGTCAAGTAAATTTACTTAAAGAGTACGTTTAAAACCATTCACCAAAGTGCTTTACGGAGATTTTTTAAAATATAATTAAAACAAAAATAAGGGGTAATAATCATCTAGTCATATTATTTAAAGAGGACTCAAAAGCAGTTGTTAAAAGACGGTTGTTAAGACAGGATTTAAAAGCCACCCCTTGGGGGCTGTGGCTCGGGAGATAGAGCTGTTCTTCCACTAATTAGAAGATTGGTGGTTCGATCCCCGGCTCTCCTCTAGTCTGCATGTTGAAGTGTCTTTGGGCAAGATGTTGAACCCTAAAATGCTCCCCGAGGCTTTGCCATCACTGTGTGTGAATGAGCATTAATATTTATCTCATTGTGAGCAGGTGGCTCCTTGTATAGCAGCCTCTGTGTGGGAATGGGGTAAATGTTGGCATGTAGTGTAACGTACCGACTTCTTCTCTCTGTTGTGTTTTTCAGTGATGTGTTCTGTGGTTACCTTTTGTGTTCCAACATCGGCCGCAACCCACGCATCGGCATGATGAAAGGAGAAATCACCCCAGCCTCCTTCAACCATCAAGGCAGACTGGTCGACTGCAGGTAAACACATGTTCTACATAACAAGACCTGTTCATGTCCTGGTTTTGCTATTGTTCGTAGTCCCATTCTCGTCACTTTTGGTTCCATGTATGAGTTTTTTTTCTTATCTGTCTCCCCCTTTTCCCTCCCGCCAACACCTCATCGCAGTGGTGGCCATGTCCTTTTGGATGATGAGACTGATTTAGGCTACGTGGAGGATGGGACTCCCTGTGGGCCGTCAATGATGTGCCTTGACCGCAAGTGTCTGCTCATCCAGTCACTCAACGTGAGCACCTGCCCTACTGGACCTAATGGACAGGTGTGCTCTGCCCATGGGGTGAGTCCTGCTGTAAACACTCCTGCTGCAATTCACGCTTTGCTCCTCTGGCAAGGCTTCACTTCATCACTTAAGTAGACTGTACAATAAATGATAGACAGGTTCTTCATTCAGACATCAACATAAACTGGGCAAATGCAGCCCATCACTTACTGTAATGTAACTTTGTTGTGTCCAGTGAGCTGTCATGCACAATACCAGCACCCTAGCACTGACACACTTACATGAAATGCAGCCATCAGTAATAGATAATGATAGTAACAATAAGCTTTTTTCGTATTCTACCTTTCATTATTAAATGCAGCTCAAAGTGTTTTCTGACATTTTTTATAAAAACATTAAAAAATAGTTAGACAAATAAATTAAAAGGTGACAAACACAAACATTAAAATGCAATAAAACAGGGTAGAATACCACAGAATATCAGCATCAATGTCCTTAACCTTTAAATAATCTGCTGGGGGGAGCGTATGGATATCATCTTTTCCTGGGCACGAGCAAGACACATGGCGGGCCTGCTTTAGGTAATATTCAATAAAAGCAAGGCTACAGACTACTTATCAAAACAATATCTAAAAAGTACTGTAAGGCACTTAAAGAAACACCAGTGTTTTCAATCACTCTGGCTGATTAGACCTCTATCTTGTGTTCACGAGAAGAGTCCATATGAACGCCCCCCTCTTGTGGTATTCACAACCTCAGTGGAACGTTTCTGAAAGCGCCGAGTTCACGACTTGTGACGTGTTTGTTGTAAGTTAATATATTGTAATTTTTAGTCGTATATTGTTTTTCTTCGTAATTCAATGTTCAATGTTCAATGTTCAAAAGTCAAAATGTCCTCTGTGAGAAAGGTCTGCTACTTTTTTAGGCCTTTTTCACAGGAGACAGTCACGGTAGGAAAAGCACAGATGTAAATAATAAAATTATAGATGGCTGAATTCCATTTAGCTGCTTCAGTTTCAGGGTCCTGGTTTTGTGCACGCTGGCTCTCCGTCATGGATGGGTCACTTATAGAACAGAGCCATTGTTAATGTTCTTAGTAACACTTGTGCTTTTCCTACTATCACAAGTCAAAATGTCTGCTGTGAGAAAAGGCCTATTGGGTTCCAGCACGTTGTGGTTCATCCAGCCATTGTTGTGTAATTCAATCAATTAGATTAAGTTCTGCCTGTAGAGCGACTCTGCTGTTGTTTATATAATTATATCCGTCTTCACAAAGCAGCTGACCTGGCTGGCTAAAAATGCCAATGTAGAGCTGTGACAGAATTAATCTAAATTCCAGAAATGTGTCTTTATCTTTATCAACCTTTTACAGTGTCTAAAGTGTCTACAGTATGTGGGAGCTTAGCTGTGGATGAACAATGGCGTCGGTTCCCAAAAAGCATCCCAGTGTGTCAGCATCTTTATTTGCAGCTCTTACGTTCCCCTCGCCACCTCATCTATTTGTGTCTGATCTGTTCAGGTGTGCAACAATGAAGCCACGTGCACCTGCGACACCACCTGGGCGGGGACAGACTGTAGCATGCCTGACCCGCCTAAAGAGCCTGAGGCCACTCAGGACGAAGGACCCAAGGGTCGGTTTCCACCTCTTTCAACCTTCTGGCCTCGGAAAGAATGAATAACGCACACGTTTATGTACACTGATTTAATTTAGCCAAGCTGACTTATATACTGTATACGTTGTTTTTTGCAATATTGCATTCTCAGTCACACTGTTAGATCTGAGTCAGCACACAGTTTCACAGGTGTACTGGGGTCGTAACGACTTGAAGGAGAATAAAAAAAAGCGATGTTACGTACATTTGTTTAGAAGATGAAATGAAACCTGCACACCTGATACTTTGACCACAGGGGGGGAACGGGGGAGGTGGTTAAGGGGGCGGGAAGCGTCACAGAGGGAACCGTGTCACTTCATCCATGACTCTGAAGCAGAAGCCTGCTGTTTGTTTTTGACAGGGTGGTAATAATGCTCCTTTTCCCTCTGCACAGTGAGCGTGGCCACTAACAGGCTGATAGGGGCAGTAGCAGGGACCATTCTGGCCCTGGGGGTGATTTTTGGAGGCACAGGGTGGGGAATAGAGTAAGCATCTTTAACCCTTTCACAGCTCTTCCTCTCATAGTGGTGCCTCAGTGTGCGGGCGGTCTCGTGAGCCGGCCTGAGCCCGTGTGTGCGTCCCGGTGGCTTTGTGTTTTCTTGTGTGTTGGTGATGACCATATAATTGTCATGTGATTGGATGTTTTCAGTGTTGTGTGATTGATTGATGGATTCCCCTTCCTCCTCCTCCTCCTCCCTTTCCTCCCTTTCCTCCTCCTCCTCCTCTCCTTCCACTTCCTGTCGTTCCCCATATCTACAAGCCTCTTTCTTCATCCTCCCTCTTCTTCTTCTTCTTCTTCTTCTTCTTCTTGTCCCTTTCCTTTCTCTTATTCTTAGTCGTTATGTGGTTGCTCCTGTGATCCTCTCCTTTCTGGGGCATGTGGGGCATTTAGCCGGAAAACCTGAGAAGTGTCCAGTTAGTGACCTGGCTTGTCAGTCAGTGGTAGGCTGTGTGGTGACTGGGACCCCTAAAAAAAACAACATTTTCTACTGCTCATACTGCAGACCACATATACATATCACCTGTTTAATTCAACCTTCATAGTGATGGATACCCAGGGTCTAGTCTTCTGCACAACCTTAACAGACAAACCACTGATAATCACTACCTCAGCTGACACCAGATACATGTAAAAAAAAAAAAATCCCAGGGACTTCATTATCTCGATGTTACACACTAAAGGGGGCATGCAAACTCAGATTCAGTCATTTTACTGTAACAGTACTTATGGTTATGTTTTCTGTTCCATGTGAAATCGTCATTGTTATAGTTACATGTTATTTACACAGTAAGTGAGTATAGAAACTCATGTCTTTTTCCCCATAACCCTTTACAGGTCCTAGTGCCACCAATCTAATAATAGGCTCCATCGCCGGAGCCATCCTTGTGGCTGCCATAGTGCTGGGGGGGACTGGATGGGGCTTTAAGTAAGCAACACGCCGCATGCCTCTCCCGCTGTAACTCTAGCATCCCTGCTGCTTCTAGACACCAGGGTTTGAGCTCCTGCTACAGAATATGGGTGGACAATACGCAAACACATGCTTAACACGTATCTGAACTTCACCCAGTGTGCAGCCCTGGTTGTTATCGGAGAGGATGTGTGGATAGATGTGTAAAGGGTGATTTGGAGAGATGGGGGTCGTCTGTTGATCTGTAGCAGAACCTCAAACTGATTGGACGGGCAGAGCTCAATGCTTGACACGCATGGTCAGTCCTGATAACAGAGGGGAATGAATACTTTTAATAGCTAAATAACTTAGCTTGTGTATGCTTGTATTGATAAGTAGAAATCCCCCCTCTGAAATCCAAAGATAGGCCTCTAACATATCTCTGTGTAGCCAGGAAATGTACTTTATTGTACAATAGCTTCAAATCTACCGCTGATTAGCCTGCTGTCTTGAGCAACAGGGGTGTTACACATCTTAATCTAAATAGGCCTATAAGAAATAACTTGAGAAGTACAATCTTTGCAGCCACCAAAGCATGCCAGGTAGCAAAGCATCATCAAAACAAAAAAAGAAAGAAAGAAAGAAAACAGAATAATAAACATTTCTGCATGTTGACTTGTTGATTTGGAGGTGGTCAGTTCATTGCACAAAGGCTGAGCCAAACCCAGACTGATTTGGTCCACGTGCTCTCATCACCTCCATGGTCTTTTTCTCAGTCCGTTATTGTTTTGAGGGCGAGACTTTAAATGGAGTGGTGAGAACGACACAGAGAGAGAGAGAGAGAGGGAGAGAGAGGACCCTTTTTGTTGGCCGCAGCCTTTGTGCCATGGCTGGCCACATCCACCTAAGATGGCCAGGCTCCGCCCTAGAGCAGAGCAGGACTCTCGGACCCCGCCCACACCAGCTGCCATTGCTGCCTGCTTCACAGACCTGGTACAGACACGGCGCATTGCACTGCATGAACCACGCACAGCAATAGTGCCACCTTCAACTGGCCTACTATTGGAACAGGTGCATGACAGAGTGATAGAAGCCCCACAACAAGCCACAGTACGGGGAGGTTATGCATCACTCCTGTTGTCGTATTCGTTGTTGTCCCACTGTTGTGGTAGTAGTTATTGTTGCCGCTGCTGCCGCTGCTGCTGCTGCTGTGGTTGTTGTTTATGTGGTTGTCTCCTCTTTCCCTCCTCTATAGACTATATTTTATGTTAGCTCTTTCCTCCCAGATGGTTATGTTTTGAGTGGAACTAATGTCTTTCCCATCAATACTGGTAATGAGACATGTCTCCTACACTTCTTCACCTTGTAAACTGATGTTGCACGCACAAAGCCGGGTGGCAGTTGTCTGCAAGAGGGCAACGGAGGACGTTTATATTCACAGGCCTTCAAAATGAATTGATCAGCTCATTTAGAAAGTAGACCTTATTGTTCTTTTGCTCAATAAACTGGGTGGAAGTTTACATTTAGGTCACTTCTATGCAATGTCGCAAATCACAAAAGAAAAGATGAAAACTTAAGTGGAATGGATCCTAAATTAGAAATGGTCTTCAGTATGTTTGCCATCATCATGAGCTGGGATGTAAAGGTTTGTGAATATAAATACCTCGTACTGCCTCTTTGCAGTCAAGGCCAAACTGGCTCAACATGGACCAGCCTTTCCTCACTTCAATGTCTTCAGCATTTTGATCTTCCTAAAATGATTATATAACCATGGAGATAATTTTTTTCCCGCTCTTGAATAGGCTATAGCAATAGTTAAAGGGGACATACTGTATCATGCTCATTTCAAGGTTCATACTTGTATTTTGGGTTTCTGCTAGCACATGTTTACATGCTCTAAAGCCGTTTACAGAAAAGCTGCTTGCGAATTCTCCTCATGACAACTTTACAAACCTACACCTGACAAACATACTTTTGCGTGTCAATATACGCTCATTACATACATAGTGTCCTTTCAAAATAAACTTCCATTTTCGCAGGAAGTTTGGTTTAGGCAACACAACCACTTAATTAGGGTTAGGAAACGGTTGTGGTTGACTAGCGACTCAGTGACTCACAGGACTGACGATAGCGAGTCATGTGACTAATGACTCACTGGGCTGACGACATCAATGAGTCATGTGACCAACGACTAACTTGACAAAATAAGTCAACGTTATTTTCAGTTTCACACGGAACAGCGGTTGCCTGGTTGAAAGTCTTGTGTTTGTTTGAGCCATCCACCACTCTACCCGCCCACCCTTAGCAGACTCTCACACTATTACAACTACGTCACATGCTCTGACCATTGAATAACGCAGCGGATGGGTTTACATTGGAGTTAGTTGAAAGCCCGGTTCGTCACATGATGTCACCAAAGGGTGGCTGCATGCATCGGTTGTTTCTGATCTTGGCAGCCAACAAAACTGACTAGGTTGTCTCATTTCACAGTTTGTGAGTTGGTAGGCACTCCAGATACCCAAATGTATGAAGTGCACAAGCACTGAAAAAGTGAGTTTTTCATGATATGTCCCCTTTAAAGAATTGTTCGTGGCATTTTACTCATGAGTCTACTATTGTAAACTGAAGAGATGAGTGTGGTTGCTTGTCCAGGTTGCACTAGCTGTGTTACATATGTGATTATAGCACACACTGACTCCTGTTTCTTGTCTCCAATGTAAGAAATGTGAAGAAACGGCGATACGACCCCAACGCCACAGCCATTTAACCCAAGGAGAGATGGCAATCACAGACGGACTCCTCCAAGGCTTCCTTAGTTGGCTACCTGACAGCTGGACTGCACTTATTGCTGCTGATCTTTGGCATTAGATTTACTTGAAAAAGACATAGTGGACATTTTAACAAATTCCATCGTAGTGACGTTAGAAAATGCAGCCTTTTCAACTCCACCTCAGCCATGTAACAAACCCCCACCCCCCCACCCCGATCTCTAGAGTGACAGAGCTCCTCTTCCATCCTTTAGTGCCAGTGCACAGGCGTTCAGGCGGAATCCACACCACTCTCTCACCTGGCATGATTATCCGCACTAAAAGCGTGCTGCTTGCTGGCCCCCTGGCATGAAGAGCCCTCTCCGCAGGGCTCTGCATGGCTACGAAAGCTACGAATATACCGCAAAAAAAACTACACAAAGAGAAAAAAAAAATATCTAATGAAGGAGATAGCCTCGTTAAAAACCAAACCCAGTGGAAAGCCGGTTAAAGCTCCTATAGTTCACGTTTTAGGTGCTGTAGATGATTAAGGAGGATGCATGTAAGGGCAGTGCAGACCACGTAGTGAATGCACACACACAAAAATTGTACATAAATAAGGAGTTCAGGTTTGGAATCAACAGCATCTTTTACAAGGACATCAATTGCTTATGTTTTTTTACCTTAGCATGTTGTATAGCGGGTGTTTTTGGCAATGTTATTGGGAAAAAAATGGGCCAAAATTGTAATCGCACGCTGCACAGCCTCCTGCGATTGTCCGGGCGGAGGTCAAAGGTAAGATGGAGAAGCATGTCAGTTCTAGAGGGATTTAGACTGATATCGCGTCAGATTAATGTCACAAAACCCCCCCTCCCTTCCCCTCCGAGGTATCTTCAACAGTGACTCAAAAGCCAAAGAACCAATCACCTGAACATATGGATGTTGTTGCACACAGAGCACTTTCCCCCCTCTGTCTGCAGCCAGTGGTGCCTCCGCTACTGCTGAGGGCATGAAGTCTGTTCATGCAGGCACTCACCTGTCCAGCCAGGTCTCACGTTAACAGTCCTCATCAACACCCACTATACCGGCTTAACCTTTTGCTCTCATAAACTCTTAGTAGAAATCAAGTTCAGCTCTACCGGTAACGCTGCATGCAATCACTATAGTGGGCTTATAATTCTATATGGGAGTCCCCAAAAATCCGCAAGAAAAATATGCTACAAAAGATAGGTGCATGTCAACAACGAAAACATTTAACTTTTATTTACTATGCAAAGAGAGATATTGCACAAACGTATGGGTAATAATGATCAATGTAGACATGGAAATACAAAAAAACCTTCTGCTAATCAGCTAATCTTTTGTATTTGGCCACTCCCACGTCTCGTTTCACTTCGCTTCAACGTACTCAAACTAGGAATGGACGGATAGAAAAAAAAAAAAAGACTGAATTAATATTTCCAATGAAAATGCGAGAGAGCACCCTTTTACATTTGTGGAACTGAAAATCATTTTTGTGTGTTTTTCATCCGGTCTGATATTTTTAATCTCACACATGCACACACACAAACACACAAACACACTGTATGGTGCCTGTACATATTGGGGCCTGAACAGTTTCCTTGTGCAGGGCTATTATTTCCAGTCCAGCTGATAGTTGGTGTGTTCCAGGTGCTGCCATAGCACTGGCATCGTTGTAATCCTCCATGTTACTCATCCTCCGGTGTCCCTCTCTCACTGCATCATGTACAGTTGGACCGATGAATAAACTACTGACAAATTTTATCTGCGCGTTTCTGTGTTCTTCCCTGCCAAATCATTTCTGAACTGATTTTATCTCCTGTAGTATCGCAGATATATGACTGGATGTGACTGAAAATTACAGACAAGTGCACGATTAACTTTAATATTCTTTGCAATAAGAAACGCAAAGTATTGGTGGTATTGATCTTAACAAGTAAGTCCTGCTCTAACTGAATAGAGGACTCTAACTTATTTAACTTGTAGTCCGTTAACTTTTCAGTTAACCTGACTACGATTTACTGCAGGGTGTTTATGCTTTTACACAACTAAAGCTAAGGGAAATGATTGCTAAAGCTAAATGATTAGCCACCCACACTGACCTAAGCACTGTTTGTCCTAAAAAAAGTCACTATAATATATTCATATAATATTCTTATAGTTTTATTATGTGGTACAACCTTTGTAGTGACTATTGCACATTGCGTTGTCTTTGTTTCCCTGCAGTACCATTAGGGACTTGTGTGTTTATGGTACTCTAGTCAGTTTTTAATGATCATATAGTGCTAAATTGTGTTTTTTTTTTTTTTTTTTATCTCTTCGTCCTGGCAACAAGGACATTATGTTTTCGGGTTGTCAGTCCGCCTGTCCCATTCTCGTGAACGCGGTATCTCAGGAACGCCTTCGTCACCTTTGCGATTTTAATTTCTTAAAATTTGGCACAAGCGCCCACTTGGATTCAAGGATGAACTGATTAGATTTTGGTGGACAAAGGTCAAAGGTCAATGACCTCACAGAACATGTTCTGGGTGTTTTCACGAGGCTGTAATTCTCTGTGTGGCTTTCTAAATTTAAAATATATTCTGAATATGTTAATAAGGATCTTTTCTATAAGGGATAGGGATTTAAGCCTGTTCTGCTGATGCTCCTACAGTTACATTTGTTGACTTATGTTGGTAAACCTTTAATTAATATAACATTTGGAAATGAGGAGTTATATGTTGCTCTATAAACCTGAAAGAAATTATGTCAACATGTAACTTTGATTATAGTTAAGTTTTATTTACACAACATATAAATATTAGAAAACAATAGGCTATCTTATGCGTGTGTGCATTTGTACAAAATATTCAAAAGCTGAAGTTCTCATGTGCACATAAATCATTTAATTTTATAATACATTTACAATTTAATACATATAATAAATAGAATTCAGGATAAAAGAAGAGAAAAACAGGTACCCAATTACACATCAATTTGCCTCAGCTGTATAGCATGATATACTGTACAGTACGTGAGTCAGGAAGAGCACACAGGATTTTATCATTTATGTTTGGCATTTAACATCAAGACAGTTTATCACTGACTCATATAGAGCAAGGTTTCTTCTGGGTGATAATGATAACAATCATAAACATTATATGATGATTCATGCAGGAAATACAACTCTCGCTTCACGAAAATATAAAAAAAATATTACATAATTGCAAGAATTTAATCCAAACAATGATAAATGCATAAAATAAAATATTAGTAAATGTGATCAAGTAATCTCTGTTCTTTGCAAAATATCATGTCAAAAGTTTAGACACATTGCAAGTTAAATTTGACAAATGTACAAGCAATTATTATTTGATTCATTACACAGCGAGAAAGATATTTAAAGGTTATTTATACGATATCCAGAGCATTCATTATATAATCAAACAGCTATTTGCTCTGTAAAGAATATAGAGTAATGTCTACCTGAGCAGAGAAGGAACTCACTCTCCCTCTGTGTGTGTTGTAATCAGAGCTTCTCTGTGCTTTGTTGACATAGCCAGGCCGGCCATGCATGCTTTTAGTGCATCTTAGTGCATGTAAGCGTGCCCCACTGGCTAGCTAACGGCCGCTGCGCACACAGCTGATAACGCTGTCCTGACCGACAGTTGCAGAAGCGTAGTTCCCCTCCAGGTTAACACTGTTAGCTCTGTCAGCACTGTTGCTGTGGTTTTCACTGTTAGCGCTGTTAGCATCGTTAGCTACAAGCCGCCAGCTCAAGCTTCGGTTATGCTTTCTGTGAGGAAGGACATGAGCTGACATGGAAACGTTTGGATCTTTTATACCCCTTGCGGGTTTCTCCTCGTGGAGAATAGACATTCTCAAAGATCTCCATTTTTGCCGTCTTCATAGAGCACTGCAAAGGCCGTGTCTGATGGTGTGACATCACTTTGGTGGTGCGGACACTCCCACCGTCGCCATGTTGAGAGCCGTGTGGAGGCAATAGACATGCTCCCAATTTCTCATTTAGCCCCTTTAAATGGAGTTGAGATTGAAGAATGTTTACGTCTAGTGACTTTGAAAACTTGGTTTCAAATCTTAAATATTTGCCAGTAGTATTAAATATTTATGACTACATGAGCAAAAATCAAAATTAAAGTTCAGAAAAAACATCCTGGGTTAATTTTATGGGTATGGTCTCATCAAATTTTGACAGTTTCTTGTCATTTGCAAACCTAACAACTGTCATCACATAATGATTCTAATTTTCTTAAATCCTCAAACTCCCTTTGAAAATATCTATCTTTTGATTAAAAGTTGAAGGTAAAGCTTGTGCAGTCAGTGCCTTTGGTTAGGAATCACTGATCTGTAACCAGGATGATCAGTGTGTGGAGAAAAAAATCCCCTGTCTTAGAAAGGTTATTCCTTCACAGCACATGCTCACTAAACAATAATTTCTTATTTAATAATAATAATTTGTACCTTCCAGCCTCTCTTCCAGTCTAGCAGCATCGTAACACCACGATTTTGTGTTTCAATATGAATGAAAATGGTATTTATTTAAAAGTTATAATTTAGGCCTTGCAGTGGAAATTGACGTAAAGTCGGCTTCTTTGCATCATCAGAAGAATGAATGAGTGAGTAAGAAACCTTCCCAGTACATTTAGTGTCGGCCTCTCACTGAGAAAGTAATTGCATTTGAGATCACATATGCATGTGACATTTCAGTAAAAGCATAGAAAGGTAACTCGTGCACCACTCTCTGGAACACTGTTCATAACTGAGTTTGTTTTTACAGAAAGCAAGTTTCTGAGGTCAGATTGCTTATGTTTTCTGACAGCTTTTTTTTTTTAAATCTTGAACTGAAAATGTGCATCCCGGGTATACATTAAGCACAATATGCCGTACTGCCTTAAAGCTCTGAATGTGGAAGTGGTCACAAAAATAAAATGTTTTCTTTATTTGAGGCTCAAACGATTTGATTTTCTGAAGGAGGAGGAATGCCCACACGATTAGTCGATTAATCAATATGTGAACCGACAGAAAATTGATAATAATCATAATTAAAAATCCCAAATATTAAAAATAATTAAAAACACAACTACTTTCATAATAAATTATTGTTTAAGACATTCTTTTAGGAATAAATACCAAAACTTTGCATGTTCTAAATTATGAAATGTCAGGATTTACTGCGTTTCTCTAGTAGTTAGTAGTAAATTGAATATCTTTGGGTTTTAGATTGTTGATCAGACTAAAAAAAGCAATTTTTTTAGATGTCAACTTGGGCGGACTTGTAATGGATTTATTTTCCACTATTTTTCCAATGTTTTATAGAGAAAAATGTGAATCAATTAATTGAGAAAACACAAATCTGAACCTGTCCTTTATTCAAATGGACCAAATATGGTCCGAATCTGTATCTGAAGCATCAAAAGAGGCTGGACATAAAAGTTAAATACAGCTTCTCTTATTAGGCAGGATCCTAATCTGCATAAGGCACTTTTAAGAAATCCCTTTACTCAAATGTTCTTATTTTTTTGAATATTATGATAGCACAGAAGCTCCCACAAGAGATAATTTACCTAAAAGTATTAATCATTTAAGAGTTGGAAGAGCCAGTGGAAATATTGATAATTGCAGCAAAGTGTTCTTAAAGGTTAAACTACAAATAAGGCTGTACATATTTTAAAACACATAAGTACACAAGTAGTAGGCTAAGAGTGCTTTGCAAAGGAGGGAGGCATTGACGTCAGTTAAGACCCAACAGATATTTACCAAACTCCAATCAACACTAGTCTTGTTAGTCGGCCCAGCTTTGGTGGTAAGTACATTTTATTTCATTGCTGCTCTTTATTTAGGTTAATTAATTAATAGTTTTCTGGTAATTAATGTTTAAGTTTTCTGGTTAATTACAGGACTAATCTGCATGTTATAGGCTATGGATTTGCAGAACAGATGATTATTGTTAACACTGTTGAGTGAATTATTAGTCTTTAATTAAAAATGTTTGGACCTATGGTATAATAAAAGATAAAGTGTAAGCCCATATGTTTGCCTTCTGAAATGCATTAAGCTTATAGCATAATTTTAAAGTTATAGGCCTAAAGGTATTGATCATTTAAGAGTTGGAAGAGCCAGTGGATTTACTGCTGATTCACCAGGTTGATCAGTGTGTGCAGATTAAACCTCAGACATGTCCTTTCTTTTACAACACATGCTCACTAAATTCTCATTTAATAATAATAATAATTTGTACCTTTTCAAGGTGACAATTCAGGAGTTAGTTTTGCACATTTAAATACAATTTTATTGTTAGTCAACTTTATGCATGATCAATAATATAGAAACATTTGACCTGTTGCATCCTGTTGCAGATGGTCCCAGTGCTCGTGAACATGGCCATAGTGTTCGTGCTGAGCTGCATGTGTGCCGAGCCGCTGCAGAGCCACAAGCCGGCTCACGTGGACCCCCTGGCGGCCCCGAGGTCCAACCCGCAGTGCTGGGACTCCTCCTCGGCTCTGCTGCTGGAGATGCGCTCCCCGAGGATCGCTGACTCGGTGCCCGCCCTCTGGGACCTCATGGTGTTCCTCAGGGCGTCAGACAACAGCAAACACACGGCGCTGTTCTGGGACCTGGCCCGGGTCTTCTGGGACCTCTATCTGGACTGCGTGCTGTCCAGGAGTCACGGCCTGGGGCGGAGACACACCACCTCTGTACACTCCCTCGTCTCTGACAGTAAGTGTCCATGTTTCATCTTCATGTGGGACTATAGTTATAAAACTCATATATCACTACTCATATCACTGCTGTCTATTTCTATTTATTTATTAATTAATTTATTATTATTATTATTAATATTATTATTACTGTTATCGTTATTATTGTTATTATTATGTTATTATTATTATTCTTTATTATTATTGTTATTTAATATTATTATTATTATTATATTATTAATTTTATTATTTTCATTTTATTATTATTATTACTTTATTATTATTGTTATTATTTTCATTTTATTATTATTATTATTACTTTATTATTATTGTTATTATTATCATTATCATTATCATTATTATTATTATTATTATTATCATCAGAATAGGTTTTCATTCAAAGTATTCACTTGCAAGGAATTTGCCTTGGTGTTTGGTGCATATAATAAACATATAAGAGGAAAAATCTATACAGGCAAAGTACTAAAAAAAAGTCAAGAACATAGATAGAGAATAATAATAATAAATATTAAAATATAATACAATAAATACTGCAAAGAATATGTACAATATACCTGTAATGAGTAGGCTTATAATATAACCGTAGTATATACAATATAATATATATTAGAATGAGAGAGCTGTACAGTTTTTTGCAGGATGTGCAAAAATATTGATCAGGGGATGTGCAAAAGTTCACAGTAAAGAGAATATGTACAGTGTACAGGGATAATAATCCTATGTGTATTAATGTAACACATAGAAACATGTTTCTATAAATATGTGTCTAGAGTTATTATTATTATTTATTTTTATTTTTTTACATGTTTTGGTCATCATATCATTCAAAATGAACTGTTATACTGGTATAAAGTAGTGTCAGCTAAATTACTATAACCAAAGGAGATGTGTTTCAGACAGTGGTGGAATGTAACTTAATAAAATGTACTCAATTACTGTGCTTAAGTACAATTTTGAGGTACTTACTTGAGTATTTTCATTTTATGCTACTTTATACTTCTACCCCACTTCATTTATGTGATATATTATAATGTCTATGCGTTACTTTGCAGATTCAGATTATTAATACAAAATATTAATAAACTAATAAATAATGATGTATTTTTTATAGATTAAGATACCCGGCAGTATATAAAGTATTTAAAATTAGCCCCACCTTTATACCAGCTGCAACTTTAGTGATGTTTACATGTTAATGCATCAGTAATCATAATCCAATAATATTATATTATTCTGAAATGTGCCATTCTGCATAATGAGTACTCCACTATATTTAACTGATAACTTGAGTTAATAGTTATTTCACATAGTCAGATGAATAATACAAAATATAATCAACAAATAAATTAGGATGTAATAATATAGATTGATATTTAAGTGTATTCATCCCTGGAGGGGATTTCACGAGCTACCCAGATGATAAAGTATAAAGTAGTTGAAATTCACCTTTATAATATACTCATTGACCTGTGTGTGTGTGTGTCTGTGTGTGTGTGTGTGTGTGTGTGTGTGTGTGTGTGTGTGTGTGTGTGTGTGTGTGTGTGTGTGCGTGCGCATCCTTTATAGAGCCCTTCAGATTCAACAGCTCAGGAGCGAACTCCCGGGCGCGGCTCAGTGTCAGAGTGAGACCCAGAGGACACATCAAGACCCTGAAGACCAAACCCAGATCAAACACACACTACCACAAATAATTCATATTATTTCCCGGTTTATTAATATTTCGTTCTCCACTGAAAAACTAGAATAGTTAACACTATGATATCCTCACAGGTAGGCCTACTTAAAGGGTATCTGTGGCTCTCAATAACGAGTTTCATAGACATAAGCCTACTTTATTAGTGGTAATGCACAATAATGTGTCCTGATAAATAAAAATAACAGACAGAGAGGAGGCCTCAGCTGTATATTATCACTTTATATCACAGCCAACAGAAAAGGAAATTGGTATCCATTTTAAAAAGTTTGTTTGTAGGTTGTTTAATTATTTCTAACTGGTAACATTGCGTGAATAACTGTATTGTTGCTATGGTTACCTTACACACTGGTTCAAAACGGTGATCAAAACTATATTTGATGTTTTATTTTTGCTATCATAATGTTCCTATGTGATATGTCCCAATCAAAAGTAATATTTTTATGTGATGATGTAGGATTACCTGTTTGTTTTTTTTTTTCATTTTAAGTATAATAAATTCATGTAGCCTATCATGGCTGTAAGTTGTATATCATTGACTATCCAAATACACTGTGAGTCAGCAAATTCATAAGTGTATGAGAACTTTATGAGAAAAAAAGTTGTAATATTATGGGAATAAAGTCAGAACTTTACGAGAAAAAAAAGTCGTAATATTATGAAAATAAAGTCATAATTTTACGAGAAAAAAGTCGTAATATTATGAGAATAAAGTCATAACTTTACGAGAAAAAAAGTTGTAATATTACGAGAATAAAGTCATAACTTTACAAGAAAAAAAGTCGTAATATTACGAGAATAAAGTCATAACTTTACGAAAAAAAAGTCGTAATATTATGAAAATAAAGTCATAACTTTACAAGAGAAAAAAGAAAATAACTCTTAAAATTACTACTTTATAATATTATGACTTTATTATTTGTCATGTAAACTTCTGTTTTTATTCTCGTAATCTCAGATTTATTTATTTTTTTATTATGACCTTATGACTCCTGTGCCCGTTTCCGGTGTCTAGATCTCGCCCAGGAAGCAGCCCCACTTTCTAGAATGATATCTAAATAAGGGCATGCGCGTCACAGCTAGCAGCTTCCTGATTGGTTCTCTATTTTACTTTCGATTTTTCTGCTTCCCGCATCTGTGAAGTTGTTTTGAAAGAAACTGCGTCCGAACTGCAAAGTCTCCGTTAGGTTTGTGTGTATATTAAAACATATATAGGATATAAACTTATAAGTTACAGCTACAGTCGAGTATGTTGAAGTGGACAACAAATATCCTGTTTGTCAAGATCTGATGAAAACTCCTCTCCAAACAGGTAACGCTGTTAGATAGATACATCCGGTTTAATGGTTAAATCGAGCTGAAAACCTAATGTAATCAAAGTTTTTTGGGTGTTATATAGTGACAGTGCAGCTATAAACGTTATTATGATCATGTGATGGGATGTCAGGCTGTTGTGATCAGAAACTTAGTGAGATCAGTTTTCCTCTAAAAACAACTTCCTTCTCTAACTTTCTCTCTACTCTCTCTCTCTCACACACACACGCACATAGGCCAGAGCAGGGGTCAGCAACCTTTACTATCAAAAGAGACATTTTAGGCAAAACATTTGAGCATTGTGATGAAGGTAACACAGTTTATAGTCTAAGTATGTAGTATATAAGTCTAATGCAGTGAGGGCCAAAGAGACAATGTACTTCAGAGTATTAGGGCCACATTGAGGGGGAAAAACATCTGAGATTCACAGAATAAAGTCATAATATTACGAGAAAAAAGTCATAACTTTACGAGAAAAAAAAGTTGTAATATTACGAGAATAAAGTCATAATTTAACGAGAAAAAAAGAAAATAACATGTAAAATTAATACTTTATAATATTATGACTTTATTCTCGTAATCTCAGATTTATTATTTTTTTCCCTCAATGTGGCCCTAATAAAAAAAATATTTTAAATTTATTTGTATATTCTAAAATGTATTGTTGTTTTTTTTTTAGATATCATAAAGCAGCACTGTTTTAGCTTTTAGGTGAAGTTATTTGAAATTTTGAGCATGTTCAGCAGGCAACAAAGGAGGAGAATCCCCCCCAAAGTTGAGATGTACTACACAAAGCTACACATTTCTCTGGAAAATTAACAGATTTTTAGATTAATCAGAAGACACATCTTATTTGTATACATTGTACACAGATGTTAGGACCTGAACCCTATTTTATTTTTCTGCATTTACTGCAGTCAGAGGCATTCATTTAAATCCAGTGACAGATGAGCCTTCAGTCTCTCTCTCTGTTTGAACAAACATCACTTTGAAGTGTAGTGGTAGCAAATCATCTGTCAAAATCATGTCAGAGAAGAGATGAGAGGCTACAAAAAACTGCCATGGTGGTTTTGAAAAAGCTCACTTGTCTGAGTACGAACTGCAAAATCGCCATTAAATTTGTGTGCATGTGTATATTAAAACATATATAGGCTATATATTAACATACATGTAGTTGCCTATAGTATGTTGAAGCGGACAAGAAATATCCTGTTCATCCTGATGGTATGTCTGGCTGAATGATGTGATAATACCACTGTTTGAGATAAGAAACTTCATGAGATTTGTTTTCCTATAGGCTCTAAAAACAATTTTCTTCTCTAACTAACATGCTTTCTCTCACGCACACATATACACATAGACTAGATGTACCAAAACTAGAGGTCAAACCAGTTGCAAATTGAAGATAAATTGGCTAAGGGCTAAAAAACAAATCACAAAAGCTCCTCCAGAATACCATCCAGTATTATGAACATTTTTATCTGATGTGATCTGTGAGGAAAGAGCTGGCATGATGTACCACATACTGTTAATTGTTAGGCCTAAATACTTCACAACAGAGAAATCACACAGCTATCTTGTGTCTCTTATTTAGCACACAACATGGATTTCCAGAAGCTCCTCTTAGACGTAGGGAAGGCCCTGCGTAAGGACGAGGTGAAAGCTTTAGCATTTCTTTGCACTGACCTCCTGGGCCGAAACCCAAACTCAGTGGAGATGGCCAGTGACCTCTTCTCTCGTCTGGCGGATCAAGACCACCTCTCTGCTGAGCGACCATACCTGCTGACTGAGCTTCTCGTCATCATTCAACGAACCCGTCTGATCCGGGACTTCAAGCTCTCTGACCAAGCATCTACAACCGAGCGCCTCATCTCTCCTTACAGGTGGACTGTCTACGTTTTACTGTTTTTAAGTAAATCATTAAGCATGGAAAAAATAAGTAATTAAGTTAAAAAAACAACATGTTGGAAACAAATTTTTGCACAAATTAGATCAATGGTGATGTTACACCAAGACTGAGAAAAAATTTTTTTTCTGACATTCCAATCGAATTGATTAATCAAGAAAATAATCAACAAATTAATTGACAATGAAAATAATTGTCGCAGCCCTACATTTAAGATACAATCATGAATTTTGGCCCTGATTTTACATCCAAAAGCAGGGTCGAAATAAGTACTTGTAACTTAAATATGACTTTCACACACAGTTTTCTGCTTTCAACAATATGATTATTTTTCACAAGCTAAATGCTGGTATATGAATTTATTCAATTACATTAAATATGTGATGCATAGATACAGCCTTATGTTACAAAGAACTACTGCAGGGCTGCAACTAACAATTCCGCAGATGATTTTCTTGATGATTTTCTTGATGAATCAATTAATTGTTTGGAAAAAAGTCAGTCCAAACAGTCCAAACCCAAATATATTAAATTTACTATAATAAAAGACTATGAAAACTATATATGAGAGGCTGGAACCACATATTTGTTGGTGCATTTTTGCTTAAAATATGACCCTTGACAATTAAACAATTGTAACAATTGTTACTGATTAATTTTCTCATGATCAACTAATCAATGATCTTAGTATTTAGCTCTGCGTAGAAAAAGATCTTAATCAGAGGAGTATCCTCACCGCTAAATGACTTCAGAATAGTGACTATAGTGACCTGCTGTATGTACAGGCCTCTTTTGACAACATTAAACAATTTTACTTACTTTTAATAATGTTTCTGGAATTCCAGGAAGCTGCTCTACGACCTGTCTGAGGAGATCACTGATGAAGACTTGAAATGTGTGAAGTTCTTGTTAAACACAGATCTTCCACGTAGAAAACTGGAGGAAAATGTTGTAAGTGCATCTTCAGAGTGTCACTGTTTGAAACCCATGAGTTAGATGGCGTTTAGGCAAACAGAAATAGTCAAACTTACAAATTATATATGTCATGTCATGTTTTTTTTTAATAATTTTTGATGTTAATTATATCTGACTGCTATAAAATATGCATCATATTACCTAATGGTAAGATAAAGTGTAAATTTTGCTTAACTTTTCAGTCTACACTGGATGTCTTCCTGGAGTTGGAGCACATGGACCTCATCAGTGACACTAATCTACATTTACTGGAGACCATAATTCAGTCAGTCTGTCCCATGTTGAGAGACAAGATCAACCAGTTTAAAGCACTACAGGGTAAGCTACAGAAAAATGATCATTGCAGATGTTAACTTGTAACAACAGCAGTGGCGTCACTTGAGGGGACATTGCATTGACTCACAGTGGAAGTGGTGGCCTAAAGGTTAGAGAAGCGAGCTTGTGACCGGTAGGTCGCCGGTATATGAGTTATATATTATATAATGAATAAAATAAACAGGGATTTGGACAATTATTATAATTTATTAACGTACAAAACATACAGTTAATATGCTCTCCTCACACCCACCAGACTCCATTGACAGAAACAGTAATTTTACCTCGCTGATCGTCGTAAAACACACTTCATTCAAACTTGACAGAGACAAAATAAAACTCTAAACCGTCTTTGTTAGTCTTTCCACTGTTTCAGCAATCATCCACTCTGGTTGAGACTTTGAAAGAGAGACTGAATAAGTCACATTTAAAAAGGGAAGTAACCACTGTAACATTTTTCTTAATCTTCTTAATCATCTTTCTTAAGCCTGCTTCCGGCGCCGGCTGACGCATCTGTGATGTGGAATGTGACACACCAGGAAAAAAACATAAGGGCCAGTGCAAACGACATGGCATACTCCCAGTGGAAAAGGAGTCTATCATCTATTTTTAGCAGGTTATCCCTTGTTTTTAAAACCTGCATATATGTGCTAATTTTGGTGGAAAAAGGGTATTACTTTCCCCTTAACCATAGCCACTACATGCCTAACCCCAACCCTTACTCTAATGTAGAATTTCTCTTTTAACCTAACCTTAACCTTGAACAAAGTCTGAACCCTAAAATTGAATCATTTACATTGTGGGGACTTCGAACGGGAGGTGAGTCCCCACAATATGAGTGTGTGAACAGATGTATGTCCCCACAACATGTGTACACATTCACCCACACAGACAGAGGGCGAAATGCTGTTCATACTGTCCATCTCTCTGTAACTGTAATTAATATTTCACTTCCATATAAGTTGAATATTTGCTGATCAATCTGTCTGTAAATCACGTTACTATTGGTTTACTTGTGTCATTTTTAACTACAGTAGCTCACACCAGCCCTGCAGCTCAAGAAACTCGACCAAGGTCTATGTCGAACCCTTCTTACCCGGTACGTACCATGATATTATTGCCACATTAACCTGCAGTGTCACACGCCATGTTACTGATTCTTTCTGCAGTAGCTATTTACTTCAACGTGTGTTTTTTTCTGTGTTCATTATCAGGCCCCTCGATCTTTAACTTCTGAGAGGACTTTATCATTTGAAATTCCAGGTAAAAAGACCTCTTAAGATAATTTTGGATCACGATGTTATAGTATATCTTTATTTCAAATAGTTAAATAAATGAACCACAGTGTGCTTTTTTTCAAATGACATAAATGGGCATCCCTACTTTCTTTAGATATTGTATTTTTCCCACTCTCTAATTATAATGCTATAAAAATGCTATATTGCACTCATACTGAACATATGTTGTATTTTTAGCCATTTTGTTGAGAATATTTATCTAAATAACCCTTTTCCTTCCTTTCAGAGGAATTCCGACCACTGGACGAGGTGAGAATACGCCATTATAAGTTATATGACAAATAAATTGTGCCATATCTTTGTGTCATTAATGATGAATTTCCTCTGTGTCCCTCACAGTCTCCCATGAATACCTCCAACACCTCTATGGGTGAGTCTTGCATTGATGAAACCTTTTAAATGCAGTGGATGGAGTTATTCTAAATCTTCTTGTATCACTTTCCTAGATTTGCCAAATGTGTTTTCTGGTGGAGACGAATATGGGGCCCTGTCACTCGGACTGAGTAATTTGAACACTGGAATAAGCAGCGTTAAAAGTAGTAAGTAGTTTCTGTGTTAAGCTGTGGTGAAGCCACATGTCAGATCTTTTAATAACTCAAATATGATTTTTGTCTCTTCACCTATGCCCTAAAATGATTGCCCTTCCACCCTGCGACCGTCCGTCCCATAGTGAGGATTGATGCTTCGGAGTTGCCGTCTCAAGAAAACAAGGCGTCCTCTGAAAAGCAGACGTCTCAGACTACAGACATAAGCACTGAGGTGTGTTATTTATTATTTATTCTACAAGTACATGTGTAAGGGGTAATATGGCACTGTTTTCTTGAGGATTGATTTTACTGTAAAATTTGACTTCTTTTTAAGGCCTTAAATGGTTTAGCACCTTCATACCGCACCGATTGCTTTTCTGAGCATGTTCCAAACCGATCCTTTAAGGTTGTCTAGCACTGACTTGCTCAATGTACCAAAAATGACTTACAAACACTATGGTGAAGCAGCCTTCTGTTGTTATGCACCAAAGGTTTGGATTGGAACGAACTCCCATCACAAATAACACAACTTCTGTTAATCACTTTAAGAATAAGCTAAAAACTTTTTTTTTTTAATTAATTCCAACTTTTTCTAACATCAGTGTTATTATTTAATATTTATTATATATTTCTCATATTTTTTTCATGGTTTTATATCTTAAAATTGTTTTTACCATTATCATCTTGTATTTATTAATAGTACTTTCCTATTTTGTATCTCTTTACGATGCTATTATTTTGTTGTTTTGATAGTTATTGATTTGTTTCTCTTGTAAAGCACTTTAAGCTGCATTTTATGTTATGAAAGGTGCTATATAAATAACATGTATTATTATTATTATTATAGTTATTGTGCTGACTAAAGCTATTGTTTGAATGTGCAAATTGTGGCAAAAAAAAGTACATTATTGTATTACAAGTGCAGGTATTATACTGAATCCTGTCTTGGGTTACTGATTTGTCTCTGTAGGTTTTGGGAACATATCCCATGACTGCAGCGAAGAGAGGTATCTGCTTGATTGTAAACAACAACAACTTCACTAAATCCAAACTAGGTCTCTTGGAGAGGAAGGGGACCATGCTTGATGAAGGTAAACTCAATTAATTTGGAAATCTGAAATGAAAACTGGTTCCATACTGGTGCTCTGTCTGCATTCAGGCAGGTTGTTGCACGTTTGTATTTACTTGTATCTGTGTGTCTTCCAGAGTGTCTGCGGAAAGTGTTTACGTGGCTTGGCTTTGAGATAGATATACGGAGGGACTGTAAGCGGGAGGACATGCTGTCTGCGTTTCGGGAGCTCGGCAGCAGAGACCACAGTCAGGTGGACTGTCTGGTGTGTTGCGTTCTCAGCCACGGCCAGGAGGGAGGAGTGTACGGCGTGGACGGCCTCACCGTCCAGATTAAAGAGCTGATGGAACCCGTCAACGGAGTAAGGTGTGCCTCTTTGGCAGATAAACCCAAGCTGTTTTTCATCCAGGCCTGCCAGGGCACCGACAACCAGAGGCGCGTCTACATCGAGGCTGATGGTCCTGCACGCAGTTCTGTTTGCAGCGATGCTGTTAAATCTGACTCCATCCCGTCTGATGCAGACTTCCTGCTGGGAATGGCCACCGTTCCTTCTTTCGTCTCTTTCAGAGAGAGGGAAAATGGCACGTGGTTTATTCAGTCATTGTGCCAAAACCTTGTCCAGATGGTTCCAAAGTAAGTAAAGCAAAATATTAGATATTGTTGGATGATTTTTTTCAGTGCTGGGAAGTACAAGTATATATAAGTAACATTTTCATATCCTGACTATTGGTTTCAGTAGTAAATATTGTACTTTTTACTTCATCCATTTGACAGATTTTACATACAAAACATATACATAACACACCTTTCATATATTTGACTATCCAATAGTATGTGAAATAGTTTAAATTAGCTCCACCTTGATTAACTACAAAATTAAAGTAACGCTTACATACTGTATTAATACAATGAAAAAAATGAATACAAAGTGAAAATTCTCTTGGTAAGATTTCTTGAAATAGATGTAATATTTAGCCCTTTCAAGATAAAAAAATATATATCTTGAAATTAGCTGGGAAAACTCATTTTGAGCTATATTTCACTAGTATTAGAAAAAGCTGTGTCAGAATAAGACTATAATGCTCAAAAGTAATATTTTGTCACTTAACATTGAGTCCTATATTAAGTGTTATGATATTTTGACTAGTAATTAGACAAATATATCTGGTAATATTTTGCATTTTTGCCATTATCCAATAATATACATTGACTGAAGCCATTTAGCATAATAAGTAGGCTACATTTACTTTTATATTTCAAATACATTTTGTTGCTAATACTGAATTGCAGGATTAATACTTGTAATGGAGTATTTTTATTGTGTGTTATTGTGACTTTTACTTGAAGTAAATTATTTGAATATTAATTTTAGTTACTTCTGTGAAGTTGGAGAATAAATAATTTTAGGTGGCTTTCATAGTTTTTTAGTTCACTATCTTACAGCAACTTTTGTTTTTTTCCCAGGAGTTGTGACCTTGTGTCCATCCTGACAAAAGTGAATGCAGATGTTAGCCGGAAGACAGATTCCTCTGGTCTAAAAAAGCAGATGCCTCAACCAGCCTTCTCACTCAGGAAGAAAGTGGTCTTTCCGATCCCCGAGGCCTCTCCTCCCAGCCTGTCGCACCGACGACAATGATGTGTCGCCTGTTTGATCAACTCACTCATCATATGATCCCTCACACACCAGTGTTTTTGTCTTACATTTACTGTTCACACTTTTAAATATGCTAGATACATTCTTTTAAAGCATTATCTAAATGTGTTTATTTTTCATAACGACACCTGAACCAGCTCCATTTGCTGATGAAGACTTGTAAGCAGACCTGCAATTGATGAAGTTAAATTTTTGATACATACAGTGTAAACACAAGTTCAACTCCCTTTCTCTGTTTACAGCATCACGTTTTTACATGAGGTTTAATGTTGAACTTTAATGAACTGATTGAACTAATCATGCACAATATATTGATACAGGAGTAAATGCAACAACCAATGTCTTTTTATATTGCACTGATGTTATTATACAGATATTCCTGGTACAGACACCATTTGTAAGTATATTCTCCCAATTGTGATGGTATTATTGTTGCCATTGTCATTTAATATCACTGTGTACACACAGTTATCACAAATCAGAATCATCAGAAATCTATGAAATTTTGTAAGCAGTTAAAACACAGCAATTTTCTATCAATCAAACAATAAATTGTATATAAACTATTTCTATTCATTCTGATTGTTTATATGCATGTAGTTTGACCCTTTAAAAATATACTGTCACGGTCTATTACATTCATAACTTGCCAAATCTTCAATGCAGCTCTTCTAAGTGAACACCTTGAAATGACCATATTACCACAACATAGAGGTAAGGGCTGCACCAGGGTCAGCTCTAGCCCTTTTGGTTCCCTAGGCAAAATTCGGGTTAGGTTTCAACCCCCCCAGAACCCTAGCCCGGTAAACCGCAACACACATCAGACATACAATGGTTTTAAGACAAAAATTAAGATTTTTTTCATAAATAACTGTATTTATTATAATATAAATAATATATAATATAAACAATTGGTCAATGATATTTCTGGCTAATAAGTGTTTAGTCAGTTTCACTACAATTTACTCTTCTATTAACAAATAAGTGCAGCTGGGCAGATGAAAAAGTGTGAGGAAGAGAGTTACAGGGGTGAAAAGTGTATTTCTTTCATTCTTTCTCACCTCGATGCAGAAAATGAGAAAGGGCACTCTCTGGCATTTTTTAAAATTTTCTTTAAAAACATTTTTTAGTTTTTTTTTAGAGGGCAACCAGCGCCCCCCAGGAGATGGCGCCCTATGCAACCGCCTATATGGCTATAATCTAGTAACATAAAGCCCTGTAGTAACAGTGAGGCAAACACCTGCACCTCCTCACCAGCAGGGGGCGGTACACATCTTTATATCCACCACTCTGACGTCATTTGACCCGCTGGTGACCCGGATGTTGATAGGATATTAAATTCGGTATTTTCCAGGTTACAATGAAGACTTGTTAGCATTAATCAGGCTTCATATTCTTTAATAATAACAAAACCAGACGCCCAAAAAATATACCAAAGTGGTGTCTGATATTCACCCTTAATATCGTCTTTAATCAGCCAGCAGAACTAAACATTATAAACATTATAAACATTATAAACATGTCTCAAGAAGGATATCAACCAGCAGCAGCAGCAGCGAACAGCAGCGCAGACACGAGGTTTGTTCACTTAATACACCTGTTTAACACTTTACATACAATATACCTCAACATGGTGACACTGTTGAACACATTGAAGTAATAATATATAACATTAGCTAACTATGCTATGATAAAATAAACACTGTGCAGTTTCTCAGGTAGGTTACAGGTAAATATTACAAATAAAATCTTACATTTTAGAGAACTGAAAGTAATAAAATGCTATAAATATGCTCACTTATCTGTTTTAACAAGACGTGTTAACGTTAGATTTATTTTGACCAGTCTGCTGCTTATTGTTTGATAGTTAGCAAACTGCTAGCTCGTAGCTAGCAGCTAGCAGTTAGCAGCTAACTGCTAGCTGATTACTTAAAACATCTAGTAGAACAGGGTCTACTGTTATTACTATTCAGCATTATAGCATAAGATAAGATAAGATATTCCTTTATTAGTCCCGCAGTGGGGACATTTGCAGTGTACAGCAGCAAAGGGGATAGTCCCAAAAACAAGATGCATCAGCTAACACAGTAAAAAAAGAGCTAAACAAAGTGTAAAAAAATATGAACCATTTAAATAGAAGTAAGTATAAAAATAGGAGCAGTATATACAGTATTGACAATAAACAGACCATTAACAAAATTGCACAAATGGAAAATGATATTGCACAGTGAGAATGAATGAATGAATGAATGAATGAATGAAATTCCATCTGAAAATATCAGGTTATTGTCAGTTTTTTGGTGTGTAAGTATAAGTGGTCTACTGGGAGCAGTGCTGGTTGTGGTCTACTGGGAGCAGTGCTGGTTGTGGAGTCTGACAGCTGCAGGAAGGAAGGACCTGTGATAGTGCTCCTTCACACACTTTGGGTGGAGCAGCTTGTCGCTGAAGGAGCTCTCCAGTGCTGAGATGGTGTCCTGCGTGGGGTGGGAGTCATTCTCCATCATGGATGACAGCTTAGCCATCATCCTCCTCTCTCCCACCACCTCCACTGTGTCGAGGGAGCAAACCCCAGGACAGAGCTGGCCTTCCTGATTACTCTGTCTAGTCTCTTCCTGTCCGCAGCCGAGATGCTGCTGCCCCAGCAGACCACCCTATAAAAAATGTCTGATGCCACCACAGTGTCATAAGAGGTCTTCAGGATGATTAGTTCTTTACTTTCCTCTTTCTCTTTTTCTGATATTTACTTGTTTTGATGTCTGAATTGGATTGATTATATCATATAACATATGTTTGTTGTTAATTCCCCTCTCAAAATTATGTATTTAAATAAAAGGTGTGTTAGTGTGAGCAGGGGTTTTCTGAAAAAAAAGGAGCTTTACTTTCAGCAATACTTTCCTAGATAGAAAAAAACTAATTTTAGGCCCATTAGGCCCATTGTCCACCACACAGCAACCACAAACAGATCTCAATTAATAAAACATCAGCTAGTGAGTGTTCAGCCAAAATGTGCAAGAGCAGGAGGCCTTTTGCAGAAGCATTTCTGTGGTTAGTAAAGTGTCAGGCTCACATTTCATATGTAGTTTAATGAAATTGAATGGTGGATTAAGGGCTGGGAGGTATAAAGAATATGAAGCTAAACCATCATAGGTATGGATTTTTACTATCCTGTCGTCTACAATACTTTACTTTTTTAAGTAAATCAAAAAATATCCCTGCAGTAGTATTTAAAAAGATATAAAATAAAATAGACCATTTTGAATTAAATAACACCATGACAATTGTACAACATAATGACCTGTGTCATATCATATTGAAATTTGCACTGAAAACGAAATCCTGTCAAATACCGTTAAATCGAAAAATACCATGATAAGATGTTTTGGCCATATCTTCCAACCAGCCCTAATGGTGGTTGCACATTTTGTGATTATATTAATAGCTTTTATATCAGAAACACCTGATCAAATCAGATTAGATTTTAAATTAACATGATTATTATGTTTTACAGACTAAAGAACCAGACGCAGTGCTTACTGCTTATATACATGTAAACTGGTTCTTGCCAGCTCCTTCAATGTTTTGTTTACTTGCCATGACATCCCTGTTTTTAACATTAGAGCACTACATTGTGAACAATTCTCACAAGTCTGCAGTATTACAGATATACAAACTATGTGCAGAGAGGACTTGAAAAGGTTAAGACCTTGAATATTTGTCAGTTTCACAGCAGGACAGCCTGGAGCCCCTTGCAAAACGTTCATCAAGTCTGTGACAAAACTGAACATTTAGACAGACTGGACTTCAGTAAGTCATAATAGAAGATGTGCAGCCTAGACGTGTGATACTGTGACCAGTGAAATAGAAAGCTCTGTACAGTAGTGCAATTCAGTACAACAGTCTTGCAATATCATTTAATATTTTTTTTATCAGGTTGTATTGGACTATATTATATTTAAATATGTTTGTAAAGTTATGTCTACCTCCTTTTACAAGACGGGCATTTCCAAATTCATTATTGGGTTTATTTTGGTCTTAAACGACTAAGATTTCTTTAGTCCATTAGTCGTTTTTTATGCTTTTTTCATGCTGAATGCTTATGAGCACATCTCTGGTAAACACAAGATTTGAAGTGGTGCTTTTGTGTGATTCTAATTACATTGTACAAGAGGTCTCTATCTTTTCTGGTCACTGAGTGTATATTGATAACAAATTGAGACTTTTCGAGGGTATTGTGATAGTTTCATTAGATGTAATGTGATCAGTGACTCAAACTCAGATGCTGTTGAGGTATCAAGTTAAGCAGTAGTTTTTGTCAGTGGGTCTTAATAAGAAGCTACTTAATGAAGCCATCAATATCTTTGGAAAGATCTATATTTAAAGAAATAATAATTATCTGGCATCTAAATACTGTAAATTGGTTTTGCCGTTTGTATTCATTGTTTATGGTCTGATTTGCAGCTCAGATGTATACTGCAGCCATCTAATGGTAACCACCCAGTT
>CAKAOH010041709.1:0-16566 GCA_916701665.1 Sebastiscus tertius | reverse complement strand
GACGGACCCTGACTGACTCTGACTGACTCTGACGGACTCTGACAGACCCTGACTGACTCTGACGGACCCTGACTGACTCTGACTCTGACTGATCCCGACGGACTCTGACGGAACCTGACGGACCCTGACAGACCCTGACTGACCCTGAAGGACCCTGACAGACTCTGACGTACCCTGACTGACTCTGACGGACTCCGACTGACCCTGATTGACCCTGTTGGACTCTGACGGAGTCTGACTGACCTTGACGGACTCTGATGGACTCTGACAGTGTTGCCAGATGTTGTGAGAGAAACAAGCCCAGAAGTAGCAACTCCCCCCCCAAAAAAGCCCAAAAGAAGCGACCTTACCGACCTACCACAATATGAGAGAGAGAGGAGGCCCCTTGATCACTTCATATATATGTAGGAATTTACTTTGGATTTCACTTCATTTTTGCCCCACCTCTCTCCACCTCTCTCCATCTCTCTCCACCTCTCCACCTCCCTCCACCCCTCTTCACCTCCCTCCACCTCTCCAAACTGCCCGCATGGGCTCGGTGTGTCCCTCCCCGTGGTTCTGGTCTCTAGTGAGGTGGGTGGGGTTTCTGCCGGGGGGGGGTCTCTGCCTCCACAGCTACTTGTCCTCCTCCGGTTGACTCGTCCAGCAGCTCATTCCTCCAGTGAACCGAGCAGAGCGCGCTCCCGCCGTCCTGAACGCATCCTCCCGGTACGGAGACTAGGGTCCTGGACAAACTACATCAGACCTGGACCCCCCCACCCGCCTCTCTCTCTCTTAACCCGGGACATATTGAGCAGCAGCTGGCTCAGGGTCGCCTGTCTTACCTGTCCCATCCGGTCCTCGGAGCGTCGTGTCCGGCCAGCAGCGTGCCCAGGTGAGTCAGCGGGCTGACCGGGTCTGGGGTCAGAGGAGCCGGGTACAGCAGAGAGGAGTACCCGGTCTGGCTCCTGGAGCTCTCTGGAGGGTTTAAAGATGAGAGGAGACAAACTGTTAGAGGGTTTCATTATGAAATGATTCATGCTCCAATTAAACGTCCTGATAATGAAGAGCGAAGAGAAGCAGACGGACATGATGTCTGCAATAATATAATATTATTATCAGTGATAATATAATTATTATTATTAGTGACTGTTGGACATAATGTCTGCAGGGTAATCATACTATTAGTAGTGATAATCTAATCATTAGTGTTAGTGCTGTGACTGTTGGACATGATGTCTGCAGGATAATCATATTATTATTAGTGATAATATAATAATTATTATTAGTGACTGTTAGACATGATGCCTGCAGGATAATATTATTATTATTAGTGATAATATAATTATTAGTATTAGTGCTGTGACTGTTGGACATGATGCCTGCAGGGTAATATTATTATTATTAGTGATAATATAATTATTAGTATTAGTGCTGTGACTGTTTGATGCCACAGAGAGAATCAACAAGCTGCTGTTTTCATTAACAGATTTTCATCATCTCTTCTTCTGCTTCTAAATATGATGATTAGCTGCTTTATTCGTCTTAAATGATGATAAACTGAATATCTTTAGATGTATAACTGATATCAACACCCGTCACCTTATTATTTATTTTATTATTATTCATTCAACATTAGTTATGTCCTCTGAGAAACTGATCAGCATGTTCACTGTTCTGACATTTTATAGACAAAGTAATGAAGTCTTTATTGAGGAGATCAGAAGCTGCTTCTGACTCTTACAGACCTTCAACATTAACCTGTTAAACTGTGGTCAGAGACTCCAGTCTGCTGCTGATAATTAATGAGGTTAAAAACATATTTGGGCTGTTGTGAAGAGATTTATCTTTGCTTCTCTGATCGCTATAGAGTTAGAAAGAAAACCGTATCTTAACATTTCTGCAGTGTGTTTGAAATGAAGAGATATAATGAAGGAAGAAAAGAGATTTAGTCCTCGAATTATAATAACCTGAAGAACCAGAGGTGCTGTTGAGTGAGTGAGTGAGTGATGCTCTGGGTTCACACTGGCTGCCTGGAGCTGATGCTCTGTGCAGGCATTATATAGTCAGGTAGACAGTTATATAGACAGGTGGACTGATGGGACTGTAGGACTGATGGGACTGATGGGACTGTAGGACTGATGGGACTGATGGGACATAGGACTGATGGGACTGATGGCGATGATGGGACTGATGGGACTGATAGGACATAGGACTGATGGGACTGATGGTGCTGATGGGACTGATGGGACTAATAGGACATAGGACTGATGGGACTGATGGGACTCATAGAACTGATGGGACTGATGGGACTCATAGGACTGATGGGACTGATGGCGCCGATGGGACTGATGGGACTGATAGGAGCCATCTTTCCTAAACTTAACTGAGTAGTTGCTGGACATTCGTACGAAAACGCACGAAAAATACGTTGTTGAAAGTTGTGCTGAGCGTCACAAAAAAAAGTGAAATTCATGTCCATGTAGACGAATCAAATCGATTAATTTTCGTGACTATTTCACGACCTGCTGTGAGACTGAGCTGCATTAAAAGAGCTCCAGTCAAAAGGATGGAAAACTGTTTCTGTTGGTTTCATGTGCTGATGTGAGGACGTGTCGTCGCTCCACTCACATCTCATGTTTTCAGCTCTTCACTCAACGTGACCTCATGGGAAGGCGTATAAATAGCACGCCACTTTTTAGGTCATTTCACCTGCCGTGTTGACGCTTTCTGAGCTTTTCACGTGTGATTTCATTCTCATTCCCACCTTGTCACATACGGACGCACGGTGGCAGCTTCCACACCTGGTTAACGGTGTGAATTCAAACAAAACTACTTTGTTATGTTTAGTAAAAGCTCGGCCTGTATTAAAATAAGTATGCTAAATGAAGTTACGTACGTAAGTTAAGTGTTAATAAATCAACGTTGACTTGAGCAGCGGTTTCCTGGTCAAAGTGTTAGTTTGACCTGTTCGTCCATGCCGTCTTCCTCCCTACCAGGACTTTGTATTGCTGCAGCGTGAAGCAAAAAATGTGAAGTGATAACACACAAAATTACTTAAGAAATTGGCGTATTATTCATGCGCTGGATGGAAACACAATGATTAATTTACCAAGTTTCCATGGTAACAATCAGTGACACCAAACGCAAACAGAGGAAACCGGCTTTAAGGGCTTTAAAATTGGTAATAAATGTCAGCGCTCCATGGTCGACAGTATCCAGCGTACGTAGGCTCTGAGAAGATGCATATTTAATGTCACCATATAGGAACGTCAGGAGCGCGGCGGCTGTGTGGCATAGTGGTTGCGTAATTCACACGTCGGGCGTTCACAACAGCTGCATTTCAGCTGCGTGTCGGCTGCGTTTCTGCTGCGTTTCTGCTGCTGCAGCTGCTGCTGTCAGCCCTTTCTTTCTACATAGAGTTTGTCTTTTAATGGCCATTTCATTCATTATAAATATCATTTATATTTATTTTAGACAGAGAAAGGTTAAGAAACGTGTGGTTATTTGTAAATAATAGTAATAATCCACAATTAAAACTCATATTCATTCATGGAGCTCTCCAAGTCACTCTATGTTCTAGAACACTGTCCGGCACATATTTCAGAATAAAATCCTGGTGTTAACAAATGAAGGAATTCTGTCCACAGAAAAAACACTTGAGGGCTTTTATTTTGAAATGAAAGCAGGAAGTGTTGATTTAAAAATAAGTTTTTACTTTTTTTTCATCTTTGTAACATATTCTAGACCTCGAAACTGTAGTAATCTGGCTGGTATGATGTCAATATACAGTCAATAGATCACCTTCACTGTCTGTGACATATTCTACAGATGTCTAGACATGGAAACTGTAGTAATGTAGCTGATATGATGTTAATATACAGTCTATAGATCACTTTCACTGTCTGTTGTTGCTGTGAGATGCGCGCGGCACGCGGCAAAAATAGGCGAGACCTCTATTCTCTAGAAGAGACGCAGCTGAGATGCACGTGAGACGCGCGTGAGATGTGCGTGAGACGCATGTCCAGTGTGGCTGCTCTAACCTGTTAACACGGACGCCAAAATAAAAAACAACAGGTACCGCAGCCGCCACGCGCTCCTGACGTTCCTAGTGTGCCCGGGCAGTATGTTTTTTCACTAGCTGCTGAATGTGAGGCATAAAAGTCAGAGAATCACAATTCCAGATAGTTGTAATGATATACAGACTCAGTGTCCTGAACAGTGGTGACAGGTGACAGGAGAGAAATTCAGTGGCTCACATTCTGCATCGGAGTTTTGTTTTGTCGGCATTTAAAACAAGTTTTAAGTCTCACAGGGTGTTTTGTATTCCTCTTAGTTACCGTAACGTTACCGTCAGCTCCCTCACGGTAAATGCAAATGTCGGCTGCTGACTGGTTAGCGAGTGTTAACTGTAACGTTAACATCAAACAGTCTAACGTTAACTAACTGCTAACATTAGTTTACCTCATTGACTTGGGACTCATTTTTCTGTTGCCGCTGCGGCTGCTGTAAGGTCAGAGGTTGGCAGTATATGCTGTGTGTGTAGGGGTGTAACGATTCATCTGCTACATCGATGTCTCTATTTATATTTCTACGATCCAACTACATCGATAGGTACTTGGCAAGTTGTCTTTCACGGGGGCGTATATCGATCTCAAATCCATTTGCAAGGTAAATAATTGATTCTAAGAATTTACACCTTGTATTTGAGGACGACAAACATTATTTGGACATATTTTTTAGCACTTTTAATAGTAAAGAAATGTTAAACGTTACTCCGGTTCACTCTCCCCGTGTATGACGTCATTGACATGTGCCAGCAGCGCCGATCTCAGAAAGACGACAACAAAAGGAAGCAGGCTGATGGCGAGGAAGAGCCGGACCAGAGAGAGCTTTTCAGGCTGTGTTTGAGGTCCAGCGTGTGGAAACATTTTGACTTTTATAAAAAGGGAGATGTCCTCGATAAATCACTTGCTGTCTGCAGAATATGTAAAGGTCAGATAAAATACAACGGCAACACGACCAGTCCGTCCACGACCTACTGAGACAACATGAACTTTATTTAGTGTTAAATAATTTATCATTGATCTACCGTTTATACTGAAAATGAGGACAGAAGCAGCAGGTTAAACTGCTGTTCATTTAACTGGAATAGATGTTGGTTTATTCTTTTTTTTGTAAAATATTTATGCTCTGTGTGTGTGTGTGTACTTGTTTTCATGACAAATGAGGACAATTCTATGATAACACACCTTCAATATCAGGACGCTCGGAAAAATTAAGACATTTTTCATTTTTCTGAGCTCACCACAGTGTTCTAGAGCCTCTGTAGCATTAAAATCAGGTCTGACCAAAATGTAGCCTTAGACAAAATCTCAACAGATGGATGTATTCGTAGAAGCATGGTTCAGAAATACTTTGATTCCCAGGTCTCTAGGACCTTGGGAAAGGCACGTCCCCATTTGTCATGTTTTTTTCAAAAGTCCTGATATTGTCTATAAACACGTATGTGTGTGTGAGTTTATGTTGTCAAGCAGGTTTAATAATAACGGTGAGCTACACACAACGTGCATTATTTCCATCACAGTTTATTCTAATATAACAGGTATTTCTCTTTCAATTCTCGTCCCAGAATTATTTTTATCCTCCCCGGTCCTACGTTTTTCGGCCCCAGGGCGACGGGACGTCCATCAGCTCGAGCGCTGACTGCAACAGAATTTCTACGTTAAATACTTTAAATTTTACTTTTAATACTTGGGAAAGAATACAGAATAATTGGCCCCTCTGAGCTGCATCAGACCAGTATCAACTAATATCCATCAATTTTCATTCATTCATGTATTTATGTTTTGCCCCTCAGAGAGTCTGTGCACGCCACTGCCCAGACGTTACTCCATGCATGCCCCCCGTCCTCCCTCGGAAACAGAAATTCTTATTTCCAGGACGTCTGAAATTTGCTCGAGTATTTCTTTCTCTCTCTCCGTCTCTCTCTCTCTCTCTGAGGAGGACGAGGCGCCAGCAGCTCTCCTCATCGTCTCGCTAGAAAACAACATCTGGTGCAGCTGTATTGTTGTCTGGGTGGAAACAGTAGAGTCATAGTGCTGAGACACGACACGCAGAGCCGGAGACACGTTGAGATAACGAAGAGGAAAAAAAGGTGTGAAAATTTGTCATAAATCTGGAGAAAAAAAAACAGGAAAACTGGAAGGTTGGTCAGAGTGGCAGTTCAGGAAATCAAGAGATAGACGGCTGGATGCAGCGGATGGATATAGAAGTCTATCTTAATAGTCCTATGGATCTGAATAGAGTCAGCCATCAGCCTCTTCTGGTCAGTGAGACAGGAAGTCAGTGGGTGAGACAGGAAGTCAGTGGGTGAGACAGGCAGGCAGCTGGAGAGTAAAACAGTCAGGCAGTGAGTGAAACTGCTAACAGTAGCAGAGTCAACATCTGGCTCCAATCTACAGTAGCAGAGTCAACATCTGGCTCCAATCTACAGCTGCTAACAAGAAGAGCTGTGTGTTCGTCTCAGGGAGGCTGTAGCTGTCTCACTGTCTCCTGTCTGTCTCACTGTCTCTTGTCTGTCAATCACTCTGAACCAGATACTGGACCGGTCTCACTGTCTCCTGTCTGTCTTGTTTGTCTGTCTGAACCACAGAGCTGCTGTGTTGTCATCATCTCTCCTTCACCTTTTGCTTTAATCTGAAACGTTTCCTCGTCAATCACTCTGATTGATGATGTCACACGTGGTCACAAGAAGTGTTTGTTCTCCCTCCGTCTGTCCTCCCTCCGTCTGTCCTCCCTCTGTCTGTCCTCCCTCCGTCTGTCCTCCCTCTGTCTGTCCTCCCTCTGTCTGTCCGGCCTCTTAAAACAAAAATCTATGTGAGCTGGTTTATTGATTTATTTCAATACTTTTTAGAGGTCTGAAGGATAAAATGATGACTGAGAAAAAAAATGATTAGAGGAAAATCTGAATATAAAAACTTTATTTTGTGAAGCATCAATATCTTTGTTCCTTTTAACCGTACCTTTTAATGTAAATTATTAATTAAAAATCAATACAGTATCATAGGGGTGTAACGATACGTTTTTGTAACGATACGTTTTTACAACGATACGATTTCCATGGATCCGATACGATTCAATGGCGATATCTGGCTCATCTAGAGCGATACTATACGATACGATTCAATGATTTGAAATCAATATAGTAACTTTTTTTGCCAAACTTTCAGTCAGTGTGACTGTGAAATAAATCTGTGACAGTGGACAGAGCAGGTCAGGATTCCTCAAAGTTTTCCTTATGAGGGAATCAGGGATAAATGAATTGTGAATATAAACAAGTGAACAACGATTAATGGCAAATACATATAGATTTTATTAGAAAATAATAAAAAGTGCGACTGCAGGACCTGCTGATTCAGTTCTCAAGATACAAGGCAGGGCAATATTTAACACTAAAAATAATAAACCAATTTCTATTCAAGTTAAATGAACAGTGATTTAACCTGCTGCTTCTGTCCTCATGTTCAATATAAACGGTAGATCAATAATACAGAGATCAACCGCTGATAGTGATCAAACAGCTGATAGTGATCAAACAGTTGATTGTGATCAAACAGCTTGGGATGGAATCATTCCTAAACACTGTTTAAATAATGTGCTGATAGCAATCCAGTAGTCCACCTACAGAGTTCATTTGGTCTTTTTTCATATATGAAAACATTTTAAAACTCTGTTAGACTAACGTTAGTTGAATTTCTGTTTTGTTTTCTACTTTACTCCCGTGAAACCGCTGTCCGCCTCCCTCCATGCGTTACCAGGTGAGAGAGCGAGGAGTCCAGTGCTCCGTTCGTCTGCATGCACATCATGGATGCGTGCTCGCGCTGCAGAGGGCGGAGCTGGCAAGCTGACGCATGTCTGGAGAGTGAACCGGAGTAACGTTTAACATTTCTTTACTGATAAAAGTGCTAAAAAACACTTTCATAGAACGTTTGGCATCCTTAAATACAAGGTGCAAATCCTTAGTATCCATACAGTGGATATTTGCATTTCAGATTCAATTTTATATCGATATACGTGTCCCGTGAAGGACAATTTAGGAGAAGCTGTTGAGCTGCAGAGATGCTCTGAGTTTGTCTTCAACACTGAAACCTCTGTTAGTCGTCACGTCTCCGACAAACTGAGGCACAGAAACTCTCCAACAGGATGTCAACGACGGGGTCAAATATCTGTCACCTGTCAGCGTTTCTCAACCTCAGGGGCCGCGACCGCGGCAGGAGGTCAGGGGTCACGGCTGGGTGATTGATTGAATGTGAAAAGAGTAAATAAGATGTTTTAAAGTCACTGAAGCATCATTTGGTTTCTAGTTCTGGTAGTTGGAGAGCAGTTCATTCTTCTCTACAGTTTGTTAAAGTCAAATAAAGTTCCTCCTGTGGAGAGGAAGAGGAAGAGGAAGAAGAACTCTGAGTCGACTGACAGATCTTCTCCGTGTTAGTGGTTCAGATTACATCATAGCATTCAGGGGTGGGACGGCGCTGTGCACGTGGACACAAGGAGACTTTGAAAAGACTTCATTTGACACAAATGAAATCAATACAATGTTGTGACTATTGCATGAACTGCTGCGAGACTGTGTTGATATCTTAGAGCAACATCTACAGTGAATGTCTCTAATGAGGTTTTCTGGGTAAATCATGTCTCTTCCAGAGGAGCTGAGCTCCATGTAGCTCCACGTAGCTCCACGTAGCTCCACGTAGCTCCACGTGTTCACAACCACGTTGGGCATTTGCACTTTTATCACTGTTTTTGTATTTTTATGATTGAAATCCATCCCATGGGCGGGGTGGAGGGGGCACTGTAAACAGCAAAACTGGATACAGCGTTGGAGGCGGGGCCCTGTTCATTCCTATGAGAGTTGTTCATTGGCACATGAAGCCTAAATTGCTCGACTTCCGTTTGAAAAATACTTGATCTTGGCAGAGTAGCGTCTGCTCGGTCACATGACTTGGTCACGGGGTCCCAACGTCACGCCGTCGCTTGGCTGAGCCTTTATCAGAAGGACTCAGGCCACATTTCCTCACTCTGCCTGTCGGATGGCGATTCGGCGCTGGGCTCTTCCCTCTTCGCTCACCGCTACTGAGGAATCCTGACGGGCTGCACCTTCCCCTCTTGTGGTGAGGTTTCAGCCATGGATGTATTAAGAGAGGTTTCAGGTTTCAGCGTCTCAGAACAGAGAATATTTTATATACTCGATGATTTTTTTAATCATTGAAATTTAGCTGGATGGTTAGTAACACATTTTTTTCGGTGGTGTGACAAACCCAGAATGCAGATTTATTTTAGCTTTACACGGACTTTAAATAAATATATAAAAACAAAAACTGGAATTTGTCCATCAGTGAAACTAACACCACTCCCATCAGCCTCAGACGCTCTCTGCTTCATTTGTCTCAACTGCTGGTTGTTGCTTGACGTCACATAATAACTGTAACGATATCAGTAAGATGAAGAGTCATCTCGTACTCACCCTTCCTGCCGTCGTCTCCGACGTCCAGCTCATCCATGGCGGGCTCCGTTGGCGTTAAGAGGGGGCGTTCCTCCAGTTCATTGCCACTCTGCTGTTATTAAGAGAACGGCAGCGTTAACTGAGGACGACCTCTGACAGAGCTGCAGGACAAGTCACACATTTGGACTCAGATGGACAAACATCTGTCAGATATAAGACAATGAGCTCAGTGTCCATCAGCAGCTCTAACAGCAGCTCGACGGTCTGTTGAAATGTTGATCTCTGTGTAACTAAACTAACTGGAGACGACGCGTCGAGGTTAAAACATGAAAACATGAAACCTTCATTAATATCCGGTCTGACAATAACAAACGATCACTGACACATAACAAGTTCTTCTTACTGGTTTCTGAGTGGCAGCTGACCTGAGATCAGCCTGTTGTCCTGCAGCCTCTCGGTTCAGATCCTCTTCTAGATTCTATCCGTCCAGATGTTCCAGATGCTGCAGTGATGCTCAGTTATCTCACAGCAGGAAACGTTGGCTCTGTTAAAACCTGTCAGACGTCCTTCAGTCAGTCAGTGGAGCAGCCAGTGAAACCAGTGAAACCAGTGTGTTTCCAGTACAGTCTACAGTAAGAGAGGAAAACATGTGTGTGTGTGTGTGTGTGTGTGTGTGTGTTCATGTTTGCCCTCCATCCCGGCTCTCTTATCTGACCACTGGTGTGTGTGTGTGTGTGTGTGTGTGTATAAGGAGATAATCACCTGTTGCTTTCTCACACACACCTTCCTTCTGTGCTTATTCCCAGTGGTTCTGGATTCTTAGTGAGCTGTAATAACGTTGGAACTGAAGTCAGCTGTACGTTCAATACAACAGACTGTAGATAGGAGGTCACGCTGACCTGCTCACTACTTAATGCATATATAGTAGTTGTGTTTCTTTAAAGCCCTTAAAGCTTTATCTATATAGCACCATCTGTTAGACATCAAACTGCTGAAACAGTTCATGCTGGTTCTGATAGAAAGGAGTCAGAACACACAGTGAGGAGCAGTTTGTTGCGTACGGGGCTGCGTAGCCACAGACCGGTCAGGATGACCATGCTGACCCGTGTCCACCGCCCAAAAGCGCCTACAACGGGCACGTGAGCATCAGAACTGGACTAGGAGCGATGGAAGAAGGCGGCCCGGTCTGATGAATCACGTTTTCTTTTACATCATGTGGATGGCGGTGAGTTGGAGGTGTTGACTCGGCCTCCAGATTCTCCAGATCTCAATCCGATGGAGCATCTGTGGGATGTGCTGGACAAACAAGTCCGATCCACGGAGGCTCCACCTCGCAACTTATACAGGACTTAAAGGATCTGCTACTGACGGCTTGGTGCCAGATACCACAGCAGACCTTCAGAGGTCTAGTGGAGTCCATGTCTCCACGGGTCAGGGTTGTTTTGGTGGCAAAAGGGGGACCTACTGAATATTAGAGAGGCGGTCATAATGTTATGGCTGATCAGTGAATGTGAGTAACAAGATCTGATAGTTGGTTCTGAACTTTACAGGAAGCCAGTGGAGGGATGTCAGAACAGACGGCTAGTTCTGGTTAATAACCTGCAGCTGCATTCTGAACCAGCTGTAGGTGATTTGAAGCAGTTGGACTGAGGCAGGTGTAGAGGGACAGCAGGCTAGATGGGAGAATATGAATTAATAGTTCAAGATCTGTGGAAGACAAGATGCATCTGATGTTTGTGATGTTTCTTAGCTGGATAAACAGGACTTGTCCTCTAGTGTCTCTGTTATACAGGCTGACGTGTCCTCTACGTACGTCCTCTAGTGTCTCTGTTATACAGGCTGACGTGTCCTCTACGTACGTCCTCTAGTGTCTCTGTTATACAGGCTGACGTGTCCTCTACGTACGTCCTCTAGTGTCTCTGTTATACAAGCTGACGTGTCCTCTAAGTACGTCCTCTAGTGTCTCTGTTATACAAGCTGACGTGTCCTCTACGTACATGTACGTCCTCTAGTGTCTCTGTTATACAAGCTGACGTGTCCTCTACGTACATGTACGTCCTCTAGTGTCTCTGTGTAGGGGCTGACGTGTCCTCTACGTACATGTACGTCCTCTAGTGTCTCTGTGTAGAGGCTGACGTGTCCTCTACGTACATGTAGGTCCTCTAGTGTCTCTGTGTAGAGACAGACGGAGACTGTTAAAGACATTACAACCTGATGAAAACAAACAGCAGGCCTCGTCCTGTGTTTCCTATCAGAGGCAGAAAAACAACAGAACCTCACCTGAAAGCTGAAACACGCTGCAGTTGGAGTTATTTCCTGACCGATGGAGGAACTACTGCACATTTAGATATTCTGTGGAACACATTTGTTTTGTTTGAGATGACGTGAGACGCCAGAGGATCAGTGTGAAGTCACATCAGTCAAACTAAACGGAGCAGCGCAGGAAAGATGCTGGAAGGTTTAGAAGAGGATCGATCCAGACGTGTGATGATTGACATGTGTTACTCAGGACCACATCCAACTTCACATTTAGTTTCATTCTCATTTGTTTAACAGCATATTCAATTGTGCAAACACACACGCACACATGTCCTAGTTAATGGTGATTAATCACAAATTAATCACACAGGTTTTATCTGTTCAAAATGAACCTTAAAGGGAGATTTATCAAGTATTTAATCCTCTTATCACCATGGGAGTGGACGAATATGCTGCTTTATGTAAATGTATGTATATATTTATTATTGTAAATCAATGAACACAAAACAATGACAGATATTGTCCAGAAACCCTCACAGGTTCTGCATTTAGCATAAAACAATATGCTCCAATCATAAGATGGCAAACTGCAGCCCAACAGACAACAACAGCTGTCAGTGTGTCAGTGTGCTGACTTCACTATGACTTGCCCCAAACTGCATGTGATTATCATAAAGTGGGCATGTCAGTAAAGGGGAGACTCGTGGGTACCCAGAGAACCCATTTACATTCACTGATCTGGAGGTCAGAGGTCAAGGGACCCCTTTGGAAATGGACATGACAGTTTTTCCTCGACAAGATTTAGTCAGGGTTGACGATGTTCTCTGGGTCTACACTATTTGTTATGTTGGTTGAAATGGTCTTTCCCCCCCGACAGCGATCCATTGCTTATGGTCTGCTTGGAAAGAACCAATCAGATGCCTCCCTGCCTCCATGCTCGTTCTCTACCCTTGGCGTGCACCAGCCTGAACTCAAAGCGCATCGCCGCCGCACGTTTCCTGGAGAATGGAAGAGAAAAGTCAGCCCTGCAGTAGCACTGCGGCGGTTACTGGTCATGAGGTAGCGTTGTTGAGTTGAGGTCCTCTCTCCGCTCTGTGTCTGTGAAGTAGTTACGATGCGGCGGTGCTCGTGTATGTGTGTGTGTATGTGTGTGTGTGTGTGTGTGGAGTGGGGGCGTTGCCTTGGAAGGAGCCCCGGGTGAAAGGGGGGGGGGGGTTGGGTTTCGCTGAGGCTATGCTACTTTCAAATGATGCTAGCTTTCCAACATCGTCCACCCTATCTTTAAGTTTGGAGTGTCCCTTTAACCTCCTTCATAACAAGCTAGAATGACATGGTTGGTACCGATGGATTCATCAGGTTCACTAGTTTACTATGATACCAGTATCTTCACTCCAGCTTTAAAACTGACTCTACAACCTAAAAATCACAAGATGTGTTAACGCGTTAAATAAGTTAGTGGCCCTGTCCCTGGACGGACAGACCATAATGAGTTCTGCAGAAGCCACAGAGAGTGAAGCTGGGTCAGTCGGGTGAGACGGGTTAACTCAGTGGACACCAGGAAGTCTGCAGAACGTGTTAACATGTTGTGCTCCGTTGGGGGCAGCAGCAGCAGGAAGTCCAGGACTCATATGAACTCGTTCAGCGTCACATGATGCTGCTTCTTTATTAAACCTTCTTCCCTCATCTTCCTCTCTTTCTTTTCTTCTGACATAAAGACGCTTTGGTTTGTTCACTTAACACAAGTGTTGAACTATTCTCAGTCTTTAAAATGTCCTGCATCTGGACCCGGAATTTCATTTCATCTTCCACAAAGTAAGAGCTAGAGCTGTCAAAGTTAGCGCCATAATAACGCAAATTCATTTTAACGTCACTAATTTATTTAACGCATTAAGACATCTTGTGATTTTTTAGGTTGTAGCGGCTCCATTTTAAAGCTAGAGTGAAGATACTGGTATCATAGTAATCTATAAAACCTGATGAATCCATCAGTACCAACCAGGTCATACTACTACTACTACTACTGCTACTACTACTACTACTACTACTGGTATCATAGTAAACTAGAGAACCTGATGAATCCATCAGTACCAACCATGTCAGACCAGCTGGTCATGAAGGAGGTTAAATAAGGCTCCAAACTTACACTAATTGTTGTTGAGGAAAAACTGTCATGTCCATTTCCAAAGGGGTCCCTTGACCTCTGACCTCCAGATCAGTGAAGGAGACTCATGGGTACCCACGAGTCTCCCCTTTACAGATATGCCCACTTTATGATAATCACATGCAGTTTGGGGCAAGTCATATTCAAGTCAGCACACTGACACACTGACAGCTGTTGTTGCCTGTTGGGCTGCAGTTTGTCATGTTCTGATGTGAGCATATTGTTTTATGCTAAATGCAGTACCTGTGAGGGTTTCTGGATCAATATCTGTCATTGTTTTGTGTTGTTCATTGATTTACAATAATAAATACTAAACCAAACCAATCCAATCTAATCTAACCTAATCTAAACTAAACTAAACTAAACTAAACTAATCTAATCTAATCTAATCTAATCTAGTCTAAACTAGTCTAAACTCCTGGTCCTGGTTAAATAAGGAGCAGATAGAAATAAAAACTTGATTTGAACTTCAGCCTCTATCTTACCCAGGGTTTAACCCCGTGTTTACAGGACTGAATATATGCTGTTAACAGATGTAAACCCCATTGGAGGGTGGATGTGGTCCTGATTCATTTGTGATTAATCACGGTTAACTACTACAGCCCTACTCGTAACACTTTTTATTTGAGTAAATCTTGAATGTTGGATTTTTACTTTTAATCTATTTTCACTTAAGAAAAAGATATGAGTCCTTTTCCCACCACAGCCAGACAGTCCCACTGATTTATATGTTGTTATATCTTCATCCCGTCTTCATGGTCGGAGCTGGAAACTTACAATAAAAGCTGCTTTTTATTCTACTGTGAACGTCTGCTGCCACAGAAATCAGACTGGAGGAAGTCCAGCGGGTTATTTTTACTGCCTGCTACTTGAAAAGACCTTTTAAGAAACAAACCACTGTTTCATTTGTCGCGGTAATCTCACGTTCACGCCAACGTCAACAACCGCCGCTGCTCTCTGACTCCTGTTTTAACAAGCAGCTCTATAGACGCCGTCTGCTGCTGGACGAGGCATCACGCTGCTCCCCAACGCTGCCTCTTCCTTTGTGACTTTATAGTTAAAGGTTAACATTTGATTCCAGTAACTACAGCAGGTCATTCAGTTAATCATCCTGTAATGTCCCGCAGTAGTTCTCTGAATAAACTGTGATCCCGCAGGGTTAATTAGCTCAAAGTGTTAATTGAAGGAAATAAGATCTCCGTCTATATTTAACAGCTGAGTGAGAAACACTCTGTTAACTGAGTCTACGTCCAGTCGGGGAGGCCTTTAAACCATCTGAGCTCAATGATGCTCTTTGTGGGTAATTATAGAACATATGTTGGTATGTGACCCGCGCCGGGGGGTGGAGGGGGGTGCACATGCTCAGTAGCAGCGGGAGGGTAGTAGATTATTGCTGGGTGAGCAGCCGGTGAGGGAGACAGGAAAGGGGTGATGGTGGTGATGGTGGTCGGCTACAGAGAGTCATACTGAGGAGTCTTTGTCCTACATGCACGCACGCACGCACAGGGTTGCGGGGTTCTCCCTAGTGCTGATGGACATGATGTGTTTTAAGTCACTGATAGTTTGTGCAGTTTAACCCTCTGAGAGCCGACTATCTTTACTATCTTTACTGTCTTTCAGAGGTCGTAGTGGCTCAGTTTTAAAGCTACCCGCTGAGCAAAGACACGTCCAAAAGACATTAATTTAACGTCTCTGTCGACCGTCCAAAAGACGTCCCATGAGGAGCCAAAATGAAAGTTTTTTGCAACGTCCTTTTTAATCGTCTTTTTAAAGTTCAACTATCGACGTCAACCTGAGCTGCACGTCCGCAGACGTCCACAAAGGCCCCGAACCAGACGTTCAAATATTGAACCCAACTTGCACGTCCACCAGACGTACAAAAGTGGGTCTGGACTGACGGACGTTATACAGACATGATCTGAACGTCTTCCTGACGTCACATGTTTGCTGGGTAGAGTGAAGATATGGTGTCATATGAAACTATAAAAACCTGATGGATCCATCGGTACCAACCATGAAATACTAGCTGGTCAGAAATCAGGTTAAATAACTCTTTTCAAAGGGGTCCCTTGACCTCTGACCTCCAGATCAGTGAATGTAAATGGGTTCTCTGGGTACCCACGAGTCTCCCCTTTACAGACATGCCCACTTTATGATAATCACATGCAGTATAAATGTGTTATTGTCTCCTATTCTATAATGTGAATAGGTCTCGGTGTCTTAATGTGCTATTTTGGAGGGATCATTGATCATGTTGATCAATTCTCTCCAGTGGTAAAATATGGTTCAATTTAGCACCAAATCTCTGTAACAAATGATATCAACTTATGAGACATAATAGAGCATGAGGATGATTGTCATATACTTCTATCATAATATTCTAAACCCTTTTACACAACAACTTGACACACAGTGCTGAGCAGCATCTCAAATTAGTCTTCAGTTTTCAGATGATGTTCACCACTTCTATGTGACATCTACTGTTGACCTGCTATCTCCCCCTAAAGACCCCCTGGACCCTAAAGACCCCCTGTACCCCCCTAAAGACCCACTGTCCCCCCCTAAACACCCTCTGGACCCCCTGAAAGACTCCCTAAAGACCCCCTGGACCCCCCTAAAGACCCCCTGGACCCCCCTAAATACCCCCTGAACCACCTAAAGA
>CAKAOH010041707.1:0-12500 GCA_916701665.1 Sebastiscus tertius | reverse complement strand
TTTTTGAATACTTTGTTTTGAAATTTACAGTTACTATCTATTATTTTATGTACATATTATTTTATTTCTTATGGTTTATGTTGTGTTCATTTTTCTTAAGGAAACATTATAAAGCATGATTTAAAAAAAAGGGTTATATCTTTATTATTATTATTAATAATAATAATAATAACATTGTTTAAATTTTAATTTATTATATTTTTTATTTTACTATTTTACTTGTATTTTATTATTATTATTTTATTATTTTTATTATTACCATTTTTCTCTCCTGTTTTTGAATACTTTGTTTTTCAATTTACAGTTACTATCTGTTATTTTATGTACATATTTGATATGTTATGGGTTAGGTTGGTAAAATGTTTAAATTTTAATTTATTCTAATTTTAATTTAATTGTTTTATACTTTTTATTTATTTTTATATCTATTTTTGTATTTGTTATGGTTTAGGTTGTATTCATTTTTCTTAAGGAAACAATATAAAGCATGATTTAAAAAAAAGGGTTATATCAACAGAATTTATTTTGTTAATTAATTTATATTTCTTCATTAATATTATGATTTATTTTAATTTAAATTTTTAAATTTTAATTTATAATTTAAATTTAATTATTTTATACTTTTTATTTATTTTTATCTCTATTTTTTGTATTTTTATGGTTTAGGTTGTTGCAGGAATTTTTCTTAAGGAAACAATATAAAGCATGATTTTTAAAAAAGGGGGTTAAATCAACAGAGTAGAGATCAATGCTAAGAAATGACATTTCATCATGAGAGTTATCATTATTTTTTTGTTTTAAAAACAGAGTATTTCCTGGAAGACTGCATCCAGATGACCAACTTTGTCCCTCCACCGATGGACCGCAAGAAGAAAGACAAAGACGAGGAGGGAGGAGACGACGACGTAAGCATCGCGCTGTATCTAAAATCATGCCGTGTAGTTCAGTGAGGCTGAAAACAGAAACGGAAGTGTGAGATGTTCTTGTTTTTGTGTCCCGTCTGTGCAGACTAACTGTAACGTGATCTGTGGGCCGGACTACACGGCGGAGACGAAGCGTTCGATGGCTCAGATCAATGAGAAGGAGACGTCCTTCGAGCTGGTGGAGGCTCTGCTGAAGTATGTCGAGACGCTGCAGGTGGCCGGCGCCGTGCTCATCTTCCTGCCCGGCTGGAACCTCATCTACTCCATGCAGAGACACCTGGAGACCAACCCACACTTTGGTACGTCGCCACGCCGCCACGTTAGAGACCGCTGGAGGGCTGGACACCGGCGAGAGCTCCACAACAGACTAAATATATAGAAGACATCTGCTGTAATTTGGTCGAACTGACCCTTTAAGTCACAGTCAAGCACACATCTGGAACCAGAGGTGATGTTCTGAATAGAATCAAATAGCAACACTTGAATGGAAAGCGATGAAATGACTGACAACCAGTGGTGGAAGAAGTATTCAGATCCTTTACTGCAGTAAAAGTACTAATACTAACACCACCTGAATGTAGTCAGAGTATTCTCCAGCAGTAAAAGTACTCTCTAGATTTACCTCTGAGATGGAGTGGAGTACCTTTGAACTTCTACTTAAGTCCAGTAGTTGAGTAAATGTTCAGCTGTGATGGAAGGTTTGTTTTGTCTGTATTTGTTTCCAGGAAGTAACCGGTACCGGATCATGCCGCTGCACTCGCAGATCCCCCGAGAGGAGCAGAGGAGGGTGTTTGAACCGGTTCCCGACAACATCAGGAAGGTCGGAGACCAGAAACCTTTGTTTCGTTTTTAAATGTGTTCAGTGAGATTCAAAGAGCCGCCGGTCTCCAGCTCACTGACGGAGAACGTTAACACATCCTTTCATTTCTCTGCTGTTATTAACACCGTGGTGACCAGACGACATCACCGTCTGCTGTTATTAACACCGTGGTGACCAGACCACATCACTGTCTGCTGTTATTAACACCGTGGTGACCAGACCACATCACCGTCTGCTGTTATTAACACCGTGGTGACCAGACATCACCGTCTGCTGTTATTAACACTGTGGTGACCAGACCACATCACCGTCTGCTGTTATTAACACCGTGGTGACCAGACGACATCACCGTCTGCTGTTATTAACACCGTGGTGACCAGACCACATCACCGTCTGCTGTTATTAACACCGTGGTGACCAGACCACATCACTGTCTGCTGTTATTAACACCGTGGTGACCAGACGACATCACCGTCTGCTGTTATTAACACCGTGGTGACCAGACATCACCGTCTGCTGTTATTAACACCGTGGTGACCAGACCACATCACCGTCGGCTGTTATTAACATTAACGTTCTTTTCTAATTGTCGCCATCTTCTTTTTGTGTTTCTAAACATGTTTTGTGATCCTCCCTTCGCTCCGTTCGTACTCCCAACCTCCGAACACATTTCAGACACCGATATTTCCCTTCAAGCTCTGATATCGTGACTCACTGCGTTTAACCTGCAGGTGATTCTGTCCACCAACATCGCAGAGACGAGCATCACCATCAACGACGTCGTCTACGTCATCGACTCGTGCAAGTAAGTGTGTCCGGGGTGTGTTTGACGTCCCGGTTTGAAGCTCAACCGGTGCTGATGTGTGTCGGGTGTCCTGACAGGCAGAAGGTGAAGCTCTTCACCTCCCACAACAACATGACCAACTACGCCACCGTCTGGGCCTCCAAGACCAACCTGGAGCAGAGGAAAGGCCGCGCCGGCCGAGTCCGAGCCGGGTTCTGCTTCCACCTCTGCAGCCGCGCTCGATTCGAGAGGTAAGACCCCTTAAATACCTCGACACCTCTTCATTTAAGAGGTACGACCGCTTAAAAGTCCTAACAGATGTGTAGTTGGTACAGTCCTAACAGATGTGTAGTTGGTACAGTCCTAACAGATGTGTAGCTGGTACAGTCCTAACAGATGTGTTGTTGGTAGAGTCCTAACAGATGTGCGTTGTAGTCCTAACAGATGTGCGTTGTGTCTCTGCAGGCTGGAGACTCACATGACTCCGGAGATCTTCAGGACTCCGCTGCATGAGGTCGCTCTGAGCATCAAGCTGCTGAGGCTCGGAGCCATCGGACACTTCCTGTCCAAGGCCATCGAACCGCCGCCGCTGGACGCCGTCATCGAGGCCGAACACACTCTGAAAGGTCTAAAACTCACACTAACATGACGGCTGCTGCGTCATTAATGAATCACATCAGCAGGGTGCCGATGGATCCATCAGGCTCTCGAGCTTCAGAACGGAGCCGCTACACCCTAAAAATCCCAAGTTGTGTTCATGCGTTAACTCTGACAGCCCTGTAAAGTATCAGCACTGGTGCCAGATGTTGGCTCCAGATGTTGTCTCCAAACAGGAAGTGATGTTTCTCTATAATGATAGAGTGTAAAGCAGCAGACTCAGTTGAACTCAGTTGTCTCTCTCTCTCAGAGCTGGATGCTCTGGACACCAACGATGAACTGACTCCTCTGGGACGCATTCTGGCTCGGCTGCCCATCGAACCACGGCTCGGGAAGATGATGATCATGGGCTGCATCTTCCAGTCAGTTTCTTCTTCTTCTGCTTCTTTGTCTTCTTCTTCTTCTTCTTGACTTTCTTGTCCAGATGAATCCCCAGCCTTCTTGTGTAATAGATCACGTGTCTCCCTCTAGCGTTGGAGATGCGATGTGCACCATCTCGGCCGCCACGTGTTTCCCGGAGCCCTTCGTCAGCGAGGGGAAACGTCTCGGCTTCGTCCACAGGAACTTCGCCGGCAGCCGCTTCTCCGACCACGTGGCTCTGCTGTCCGTCTTCCAGGCCTGGGACGACGTCAGGTCGGTTACAATGTTTGGACGAAAGTCCCCGTATTAATAGTATTCTACCAACGTGCACGCATGAGCACATATATACGTATATCCATACATACGTATATATTCATTAACCCCGTGTTGCTCCTGTTCAGGATTAACGGCGAGGACGCAGAAAGTCGTTTCTGTGAACACAAACGTCTCAACATGTCGACGCTGAGGATGACCTGGGAGGCCAAAGTCCAGCTGAAGGAGATCCTGGTCAACTCTGGATTCCCTGAAGGTACCTGAACGCACCACAGAAGGAGCCTTCACTAGAGAAAGGTTCAGTAAACAACATCATGACCTCTGACCTCTGACCTCTGTCCTCCTGCGTGTCCCGTCAGAGTGTCTCATGACCCAGATGTTCAACACGGTGGGACCGGACAACAACCTGGACGTGGTGGTGTCTCTGCTGACCTTCGGCTCGTACCCCAACGTCTGCTACCACAAGGAGAAGAGGAAGATCCTGACCACCGAGGGGCGCAACGCCCTCATCCACAAGTCCTCCGTCAACTGCCCCTTCAGCAGCCACGACATGACCTACCCCTCCCCCTTCTTCGTCTTCAGTGAGAAGGTAACCTCTACTGAAGACGCTGCAGTGAGACACTTAATCAATAATGAAATCTATTAGGACTGTCAATCAATTCAAATAGTTAATGGCACATGTTTTACCTGTTCTAAATGAACCTTAAGGAGATCAGTCCAGTATTTAATCCTCTCATCAACATGGGAGTGGGCTAATCTGCTGCTTTATGTAAATGTATGTATATATTTATTATTGGAAATCAATGAACACAGATCAATGACAGATATTGATCAGAAACCCTCACAGGTACTGCATTTAGCAGAAAACAATATGCCCAAACTGCATGTGATGATCATAAAGTGGGCATGTCTGTAAAGGGGAGACTCGTGGGTACCCAGAGAACCCATTCACTGATCTGGAGGTCAGAGGTCAAGGGACCCCTTTGAACATGGACATGACAGTTGTTCCTCGTCAAAATTTGTCTTAAGTTCAGAGCGTTCTTTAACCTCCTTCACTACAAGCTAGTATTTTTCTGATTTTTATTGGACATTATTCTGACTTTTCTTCGTACATTTCTTGGCTTTTTTGTACATTTTTTGACTTTTTTCTGTCTTTTTGACTTTTTTCTGTCTTTTTTTTTGACATTTTTAAACATTTTTTAACAATTTTCAGAATTTTTTCGGACATTTTAAAAAAAAATCAGACATTTTTCAGACTTTGTTTTGGACAAAAACTCTCACACATTCACACATCTGGAGGTCAGAGGTCAAGGGACCTCTTTGAAAGTGGCCATGACAGTTTTTCCTCGCCAAAATTTACCATAAGTTCAGAGCGTTCTTTAACCTCCTTCAGGACCAGCTAGTCTGACCTGGCTGGTACCGATGGACTCATCAGGTTCTACAGTGTCAGATCACAAGTTGTGTTAATGCATTAAAGAAGTTAGTGGCATTAAAACTAATTTGTGTTAACGTGTTGTTATCACATTAACTTTGACAGCTCTAGTATTAATCTAATGAAATATTCTGCTCCAATGTTTGTTGCCGTTTAGCCTTTCAATAACTACATGTTTCATTTCCACAAAGGGACCACACACACCTGTATTAACGGGGCGGTCTGCGGCAATCTAACAACGCCATACGTTATTACCACGTTAACAATGACGGACCAATCAGGAACATTCATTTATGCACAAATTTGATTTCCAGACTTTTGTGAATTGGGTTGTGATGGTTTGATATTTTTAAAAAGAGGATCACCAGAGAAGAATATCTGAAGATTATTCATATAACATGTGAAAACATAAGTGAAAAATGGCTGGAAAAAAATCTGATAATTATTCGTAAAATATGTGAAAAAATAATTGAAAAACGTCAGAAAAATATCTGAAAATTATTGTAAAATATAAGTAAAAAATATCAGAATTATTTGAAAAATATGTGAAAAATATCAGAATTATTTGAAAAATATGTGAAAAATATCAGAATTATTTGTAAAATTTTAAAAAATATAAGTGAAAAATGTCTGAAAAATAATTTATAAATGATGTGAAAAATAAAAGTGAAAGATGTTCTTTATTGTAGATTTCAGTCGTTGTGGGAAACGACCTCCTGGACCATAAACAGGCAGCAGCTCAGTGTTCCAGGTCTCGTGTGTGTTGTTATAACGGAGTGTGTTTTGTGTGTCTCAGATCCGTACCCGGGCGATCTCGGCTAAAGGGATGACTCTGGTCAGTCCTCTGCAGCTGCTGCTGTTCGCCTGCAAGAAGATCAGCTCTGACGGAGACATCGTGGAGCTGGACGACTGGTGAGAATCACTACGAGCTGCACGGGCCGATTTAACATTAGAGACGTGACCTCTGACTGTTGGTGACCTTTGACGTCATAATGTGTTCAGGATCAAACTGAGGATGCCTCACGAGGCGGCGGGCGGGATCGCAGCGCTGCGGGCCGGACTGGAGGCTCTGGTGGTGGAGGTGACCAAAGACCCGGAATACATCCGACAGCTGGACCAGACCAACCAGCAGCTGCTGAACATCATCAGACTCGTCTCCAAACCGTCGGCGGCGGGACTCAACATGATGGCCAACAACCAGCGGTACACACACACACACACACACACACACACACACACACACACACTGAAAGCATTAAAGGGCCTCTTCACCCAGAGTCTTCATCAGCTTTCAGTCTAACGATGATTCTCCTCCTCTGCTCAGGATGGGAGACGGTCCTCGACCTCCAAAGATGGCACGCTTCGACGGAGGAGGAGGAGGAGGAGGCGGCGGCGGCTACCGAGGAGGCGGAGGTTACAGAGGAGGGGGCGGATATGGAGGAGCGGGTGGAGGAGGATACCGAGGAGGAGGAGGAGGAGGGTACAGGGGAGGAGGTGGATATGGAGGAGGAGGAGGTTATAGAGGAGGAGGATATGGAGGAGGAGGTTATAGAGGTGGTGGAGGCTACAGAGGAGGAGGAGGAGGAGGAGGAGGAGGAGGAGGTTATAGAGGAGGAGGAGGAGGTTATAGAGGAGGAGGAGGAGGAGGAGGAGGGTACAGAGGAGGTTATTAACATCATGTCATCGTCACTGATCCTCTTCTTCTTCGTTGGTGTTGTTGTAATGTTTGTAATGTCGTCAGTGAGCAGGATGATGTCCAGCGTGTTATTTCCAGATGTGTTCTGATCCGTTTGAGTCTCTAATAAACCAGCTGATCTCTCAAACAACAGAATGATGATTATTATCATGTGTTGATTGTGTCGGTCGCCGTGACAGAAGCCGTCGTGTTTCAGAGCCCCAGAGTCCCTTTAGAGGACTTTTACTGGAGACTACTTCAACTATTAAGTATTATCAACAAACTGTACTTAAAGGATGAAAAGTACTCATTCTGCAGAAATACAATGTTATTAATACTTAATATTAGTGTTTTATAGGATCTTATTACCTGATGTAATCTGGTAATAATCGGTACTCCCGGTGAATAGAAGAATGTAATAGAATGATCTTTATTGTCATTATACTCATGCATGATGAAACGTCACAGCGCTTCTCTAAGATAAAACAAATCAATCAGCATGAGAATAAAAGGCATTAGTTCTTTTCACATATTTGGAGAAGTAAATGTTATGAGTGTTCATAAATAAATGTCTGATAATAAATATATGAAACCAAACAATCACACAAAGATCAGCTGTTCATGTGCATATAAGACGGATGAATGATTGATATTGTTGTATTTGATGGTTTCCACTGTTAAAAATAAAAGTCACCAGCAGCAGGTGACCAGCAGGGGGCGCCAGCTGTCCTCACATCATCAGGCTTCACTGTCCTCTCACCTGCATGGGACACATCAGGAGTTTCATATAAAAGGTTTATAAATGTCCACATGCTTGTGTTCAGGAGGAGAGTAATCTCACTATTAGGATCCAGTTTTACATAAAGTTAAGTTATATCTATAACCAGTAAACTGACAGAGCGGGTCACACGGCAGCACCTGAACGCACCGCCGCCTGCTGTGACTGGAAACTAAAGATCAAAACCTAAAAGTGCTGATAGATGTCCAGAGACTCCAGGTAGCTGCTGTGTTTTCTACACTGGTGGAAAGTAACTAAGTACATTTACTCAAGTACTGTACTTACGTAGAAATTCGAGGTACTTGTACTTTGAGTGCCCCTGAAAAACATCTTAATTTGAAAAACTACTTAATGCTTTAATACTTTTACTTCAGCCTCTTTATATTTGACTGATTTACGTGTTCATGTGTTAATATGATGAATGAGTTAATAACAAACTCATTTACATTCATTCATTCATCCACTGTTTTAACTGAAATAATCAGATCACACCGACCGGCTCTATCGGTGACCTTTGACCTCTGACTCCAGCTCGTCATCAGACGGTTACTCTAAATGTGTTGATGAAGATCTAATCAGAGCTGAACTGTGTGTTAACGAGTTAAACTCTTCATCATCTCTTCATCATCTCCTCTGATGAAGTTTCACTTCAGAACCAGAAGAAAATCACATTTTACTGTCACACTGCTCTCCATACAAATCATCTTAATTCATCTCTAATTCATTAAAAACACCTTAATCTAGATCAGCCGGAGATCCTTCATTTGTCCCTTGATTTGAAAATCTAAACCCTGAAAAACGTCTTAATTTGAAAATCTAAACCCTGGAAAACCTCTTAATTTGAAAAACTAAACCCCTGAAAAACATCTTACTTTGAAAAACATCTTAATTTGAAAAATTAAACCACTGGAAAAACATCTTAATTTGAAAATCTAAACCCCTGAAAAACGTCTTAATTTGAAAAACTAAACCCCTTAAAATACATCTTAATTCGAAAATCTAAACCCCTGGAAAACCTCTTAATTTGAAAAACTAAACCCCTGAAAAACATCTTACTTTGAAAAACATCTTAATTTGAAAAATTAAACCACTGGAAAAACATCTTAATTTGAAAATCTAAACCCCTGAAAAACGTCTTAATTTGAAAATCTAAACCCCTGAAAAACGTCTTAATTTGAAAAACTAAACCCCTTAAAATACATCTTAATTCGAAAATCTAAACCCCTGGAAAACCTCTTAATTTGAAAAACTAAACCCCTGAAAAACATCTTACTTTGAAAAACATCTTAATTTGAAAAATTAAACCACTGGAAAAACATCTTAATTTGAAAATCTAAACCCCTGAAAAACGTCTTAATTTGAAAATCTAAACCCCTGAAAAACGTCTTAATTTGAAAAACTAAACCCCTTAAAATACATCTTAATTCGAAAATCTAAACCCCTGGAAAACCTCTTAATTTGAAAAACTAAACCCCTGAAAAACATCTTACTTTGAAAAACATCTTAATTTGAAAAATTAAACCACTGGAAAAACATCTTAATTTGAAAATCTAAACCCCTGAAAAACGTCTTAATTTGAAAATCTAAACCCCTGAAAAACGTCTTAATTTGAAAAACTAAACCCCTTAAAATACATCTTAATTCGAAAATCTAAACCCCTGGAAAACCTCTTAATTTGAAAAACTAAACCCCTGAAAAACATCTTACTTTGAAAAACATCTTAATTTGAAAAATTAAACCACTGGAAAAACATCTTAATTTGAAAATCTAAACCCCTGAAAAACGTCTTAATTTGAAAATCTAAACCCCTGAAAAACGTCTTAATTTGAAAAACTAAACCCCTGAAAAACATCTTACTTTGAAAAACTAACCCCCTGAAAAACATCTTAATTTGAAAATCTAAATCCCCGAAAAACATTTTAATTTGAAAAACTAAACCCCTGAAAAATATCTTAATTTGAAAAACTAAACCCATGAAAAATATCTTAATTTGAAAAATCTAAACCCCTGGAAAAACGTCTTAATTTGAAAAATCTAATCCCCTGGAAAAACGTCTTAATTTGAAAAATCTAATCCCCTTAAAAACATCTTAATTTGAAAAATCTAATCCCCTTAAAAACATCCATCTTAATTTGAAAAACTAAACCCCTGGAAAAACATCTTAATTTGAAAAACTAAACCCCTGAAAAACATCTTAATTTGAAAATCTAAACCCCCGGAAAAACATCTTAATTTGAAAATCTAAACCCCCGAAAAACATTTTAATTTGAAAAATTAAACCCCCAAAAAACATCTTAATTTGAAAAATTAAACCCCTGAAAAACATCTTAATTTGAAAATCTAAACTCCCAAAAAACATTTTAATTTGAAAAACTAAACCCCTGAAAAATATCTTAAGTTGAAAAACTAAACCCTTGAAAAACATCTTAATTTGAAAAACTAAACCCTTGAAAAACATCTTAATTTGAAAATCTAAACCCCTGAAAAACATCTTAATTTGAAAATCTAAACCCCTGAAAAACATCTTAATTTGAAAAACTAAGCCCCTGAAAAAACATCTTAATTTGAAAAACTAAACCCCTGAAACACATCTTAATTTGAAAATCTAAACCCCTGAAAAACATCTTAATTTGAAAAACTAAACCCCTGAAAAATATCTTAATTTGAAAAACTAAACCCCTGAAACACATACTAATTTGAAAATCTAAACCCCTGAAAAACATCTTAATTTGAAAATCTAAACCCCTGAAAAATCTCATTCACCGTTAGATTTTATAAATTTTCATGGCTGAAATTAGCTTCTGTACTGTAGGTTTAGTTTAATTTGGGTGAACTGGCCCTTTAAGGATTTTGTTCCAGTGGCTTCCAGGATGATTAATAGTTTATTGGTGTGACACATTAAATCCACCCAATGACAAGAAATCCCAGCCTGTTTTTGTTTTAATAATTTCTCTTAAAAAACTCTTTACCTTTAATTAAACTCTTAATTAAAGGTAGAGATTAGCTCCTGTTTTCATCATATTGGAAAGTAAGAAGTCAAAAAGTAAACAAAAGCTGTTAAAGGAGGTCTGAGAAATGTATTCATTGATTAATCCATTCAAAATCCTTTAACTATTAAAACAGTGAGTTTAAATATTAATATGGTGATTTATTTGACTTGTTAAATTGAAGTGAAGGTTGTTTAATTAAAGTTATAATGTTGAGACTGCATTAGTTTTCATTACTTATCTTAAATTAAAGTTACTGAGTTACTTCTCTTGATTTAAAGGGACTGTTTGTAACTTCTTACACGTATAAATCATTGTGGGTCTGTGTCAATTCTGATTCTCATTCTGATTCTGATTCTGATTGTGATTCTGATTCTCATTTTGATTCTGATTCTCTTTCTGATTCTCATTCTGATTCTGATTCTGATTCTCATTCTGATTCTGATTCTCATTCTGATTCTCATTCTGATTCTGATTCTCTTTCTGATTCTCATTCTGATTCTGATTCTCATTCTGATTCTGATTTTGATTCTGATTTTGATTCTGATTCTGATTCTGATTCTGATTATCATTCTGATTCTGAGACTTATTCTGATTCTGATTCTGATTCTGATTCTCATTTTGATTCTGAGACTTATTCTGATTCTGATTCTGATTGTGATTCTGAGACTTATTCTGATTCTGATTCTCATTCTGACTCTCATTCTGATTGTGATTCTGAGACTTATTTTGATTCTGATTCTCATTCTGATTCTCATTCTTATTCTCATTCTGATTCTGATCCTCATTCTGATTCTGATTCTGATTCTCACTCTCATTCTGATTCTGATCCTCATTCTGATTCTGATTTTGATCCTCATTCTGATTCTGATTCTCATTCTGATTGTGATTGTGATTCTGAGAATTATTCTGATTCTGATTCTGATTCAGATTCTCATTCTCATTCTGATTCTCATTCTGATTCTGATTCTGATTCTGATTCTCATTGTGATTCTGATTCTGATTCTGATTCTCATTCTGATTCTGAGACTTATTTTGATTCTGATTCTCATTCTGATTCTGATTCTCTTTCTGATTCTGATTCTGATTCTGATTCTGATTCTCTTTCTCATTCTCATTCTGATTCTCATTCTGATTCTGAGACTTATTCTGATTCTGATTCTGATTCTGATTCTGATTCTCATTCCGATTCTTATTCTCATTCTGATTCTGATTCTTATGCTGATTGAGACTTATTCTGATTCTGATTCTCATTCTGATTCTGATTCTGATTCTCATTCTGATTCTGATTCTGATCCTCATTCTGATTCTGATTCTCATTCTGATTCTGACTCTCATTCTGATTCTGATTCTCATTCTGATTCTGATTCTGATTCTGATTCTCATTCTCATTCTGATTCTGATTCTGATTCTCATTCTGATTCTGATTCTCATTCTCATTCTCATTCTGATTCTGATTCTGATTCTCATTCTGGTTGTGATTGTGATTCTGGTGTGGGTTAGGGTTAGGTTGTGATTCTGATAGTGGTTCTGATAGTGGTTCTGATTGTGATTCTGGCTTTGATAGTGATTCTGGCTCTGATAGTGATTCTGGTTGTGATTCTGGTTCTGATAGTGGTTCTGATAGTGGTTCTGGTAGTGGTTCTGATAGTGGTTCTGGTTCTGATAGTGGTTCTGATAGTGGTTCTGGTTCCGATAGTGGGATAGGGTTAGGTTCTGGTAGTGGTTCTGATAGTGGGATAGGGTTAGGTTCTGGTAGTGGTTCTGATAGTGGTTCTGGTAGTGGTTCTGATAGTGGTTCTGGTAGTGGT
>CAKAOH010041706.1:0-57859 GCA_916701665.1 Sebastiscus tertius | reverse complement strand
ATATGAACCATTTAAATAGAAGGAAGTGTAAAAATAGGAGCAGTATATACAGTATTGACAATAAACAGACTATTAACAAAATTGCACAAGTGGAAAATTATATTGCACAGTGAAAATGAAATGAAATGCCACCTGAAAATATCAGGTTATTGTCAGTTTGTTGGTGTGTAAGTGGTCTACTGGGAGCAGTGCCGGTTGTGAAGTCTGACAGCTGCAGGAAGGAAGGACCTGAAATAGCGGCCCTTCACACACTTTGGGTGGTGCAGCCTGTCGCTGAAGGAGCTCTCCAGTGCTGAGATAGTGTCCTGCATGGGGTGGGAGTCATTCTCCATCATGGATGACAGCTAAGCCATCATCCTCTCTCCCACCACCTCCACTGTGTTGAGGGGGCATCCCAGGACAGAGCTGGCCTTCCTGATTACTCTGTCTAGTCTCTTGCTCTCCGCAGCCGAGATGCTGCTGCCCCAGCAGACCATTCCATAAAAAATAGCTGATGCCACCACCGTGTCATAAAAGGCCTTCAAGAGTGCCTCCTGCACGTAAATCTATTAGTTTCCTGCTTATTGAAAGCAGCCTGAAATCGTATTAAACTTGTATGTAAAATAATTATTGTGTAGTGTATTATTATTGTCAGTTTGTGTGTGATGATATTGATCGATGGGTTGATTGTTGGCATCTCTCTGCAGGCGTCCTTATCGATGGCACCGGTCAACATCTTCCGTCATGGAGCTGATGAAGAGAAAGCCGAGACTGCACGACTGGTGGGTTTTGTTTTGATCTGTGTTTTTTTATTTTTATTTTTTATTCCACAAGTTGAAGAGGAAGATAAACCTCTGAAACTGTATGTAACTGTTTTTCTATTTGTGCATTTTCTCTGCAGTCGTCCTTCATCGGCGCCATCGCTATCGGAGATCTGGTGAAGAGCACTCTGGGCCCAAAGGGGATGGTATGTCATGTTGATCACTAGAGATGATTATTGGTTTGATTATACAGATTTCTGTGTTGAATTCAGGCATTATTGAACTAGAAAAGTAGCCAAAAATATCAAGTATGAGTTCAATGCTGTCCATATTCTAATTTAAAACAAATATTTATTTTTACTTGAGTCTGTTTGAGGTTGATTTGCTCAAATCTACTTTAGGAAATCATCTGTAGTTGAACAGTTTCCTCTGGTTTTTTTCTTCAGGACAAGATCCTGCTGGGTGGAGGGAAAGGCGGTTCAGTGACTGTGACCAACGACGGAGCGACCATCCTGAAAGCCATCGGAGTCGACAACCCTGCTGCTAAAGTTCTGGTTGGTGAGTGAAGCTGCAATATCTACTGGACAGAATGGTCAAACTGGTTGCACATCTTTTGGATTATTATTTCTGCTTCACTAAAAATGATTTGCAGAATTGACAATAAAGAGTAATTTTTATTTCTTTTGTGTTTCCAGACATGTCAAAGGTTCAGGATGATGAAGTTGGAGACGGGACAACCTCCGTCACCGTGCTCGCTGCAGAGCTGCTGCGGGTAAAATACCATTTATCTTTAATTCAAAGATGAATTTTACTGGGTTTTAAAGAGTCAGCGTACACGTCCTGTTTCTCTTTAAACGGTTACAGGAGGCCGAGCTGCTGATCGCCAAGAAGATTCACCCACAGACCATCATCGCTGGCTGGAGGAAGGCGACTCAGGTTGCCAGAGACGCTCTTAGGGATGCCGCCGTTGATCACAGGTTAGATATCTGATATATAACTTTATATCTCTGAACACGTACTAATAACAGTCTGACTGTAACTACACAACAGCATTCATTTAACTTCAGAGTAATTAAACAAATCAAATGTATCCATCTAAACTAATTTATTTATTAAATTGCAAACAATAATATTCTCTCTGTGTCCTCCATCCCTCCCGTCTCCATAGCAACGACCCGGCCCGTTTCCAGGAGGACCTCTTGAACATCGCCCGGACGACGTTGTCCTCCAAACTGCTGACTCACCACAAAGCCCACTTCTCCCAGCTCGCCGTGGACGCCGTCATGAGGCTGAAGGGCTCCGGCAACCTGGAGGCCATTCACGTCATCAAGAAGCTGGGCGCCAGCCTCACCGACTCCTACCTGGACGAAGGTCAGTGACTGTGTGATGTCATCGTAACCACCGGGCTGCTCTCTCTGATTGGCTGCTGTAATGGTTCTGCTTGGTCTCCAGGTTTCCTGTTGGACAAGAAGATCGGAGTGAACCAACCGAAGAGGATGGAGAACGTTAAGATCCTCATCGCCAACACAGGCATGGACACCGACAAGATCAAGGTACTTTCTCTACCTTAAAACCAGAGTCTGTTCTCTTCACAAGGAGACTTTTATTGTGAAGCGGGGGGAGTAAAACCGTATGGGAGCCTTTGACATCATGCGACTGCCCGCTTCTACGCCATGCTGGAAGATCTGACTTTTATATTGTGTGTGTCTCAGATCTTTGGCTCCAGGGTTCGCGTCGACTCAACAGCGAAGGTTGCAGAGATTGAACTGGCGGAGAAAGAGAAGATGAAGGAGAAGGTCGACCGCATCCTGAAACACGGAATCAACTGCTTCATCAACAGGTACGCACAAACACAAGTATTATACAGATCCTTTATTACAGTAAGAGTACTAATACCACACTGTGAAAATACTTTAATACAAGTAAAAGTACTGCATTTTAAACCTTGCTGAAGTAAAAGTATGACTTAAATTATGAAAACTCAAACGGGAAGTCCTTTTCTTTCTTTCTCCACAGACAGTTGATCTATAATTACCCAGAGCAGCTGTTTGCTCAGGCCGGCGTCATGGCTATCGAGCACGCTGACTTCGCCGGCGTGGAGCGCCTCGCTCTGGTCACCGGAGGCGAGATCAGCTCCACCTTCGACCACCCCGAGCTGGTGAAACTGGGTCACTGCAAGCTGATCGAGGAGGTGATGATCGGAGAGGACATGCTCATCCACTTCTCTGGCGTCGCCATGGGTACGAACACACACATATAGGTCATGTATGCTGACTTCTACAGGCTTAACGCACCTGGCATCTATTTGACCATTGACCCTTGACCCTGTCCCTCAGGTGAGGCGTGCACCGTCGTCCTGCGAGGAGCGACTCAGCAGATTCTGGACGAGGCAGAGCGCTCGCTGCATGACGCTCTGTGTGTGTTGGCTCAGACTGTGAAGGAGCCGCGCACCGTCTACGGAGGAGGTACTAACACGCTCTATATGGAGGGTGATGAGCGCCGCGTACACATAGGCGCCTGTATGAAGTGTTGGCAGTGACATTAACATGACAAAGGTGTAACCTGCATCCGCTCTCCTCTCCGTCAGGCTGCTCTGAGATGCTGATGGCCAAGGTGGTGAGTGATCTGGCCAATAGGACGCCAGGAAAGGAGGCGGTCGCCATGGAGTCGTTCGCCAAGGCTCTGAGGATGGTACGGACCCGTCTCTCTGCTTTCTTTTTAAAGGATCACACCAAATCCTGTAGAGTTTCCAGAAAATACCATCAGACTTTAGGTTGATTTCTTTCCTTCCAGGAAACTTTTAGTGGTTTCTAGTTTTGATCTCTTGTTTCTTTGACCTTTTAAAAACCTTCCCATTTAAAGAGATTGTTTTTTATGACCACATTCATGTGTTTTTTGAGTTTCTTGAGTCGAGGACGATCCTCGTACAGTCTCATAAGTCTTTTGAGTTTTGTTTAGGGCTGCAACTAACAATTAATTTCATTGTTGATAAATCTTTTGATTATTTTCTCCATTAATCGATTAGTTGTTTTGTCTACAAAATGTCAGAAAATGGTAAAAAAAAATACCAAAGCCCAAGATGACGTCCTCAAATGTGTCAAAGATATTCAGTTTACTGTCACAGAGGAGAAAAGAAACCAGAAAATATTCACATTTAAGAAGCTGGAATCAGAAAATTTAGACTTTTTTTTTTTTTAGATACAAAAATTATATAAAACAATTAATCAAAATAGTTGGTGATTAATTTAATAGTTTACAACTAATCGATTAATCGTTGCAGCTGTGGTTTTGTTGAACTCATTTTTCTCACTGTTTTCTCCTCCAGCTGCCGACCATCATCGCCGACAACGCCGGCTACGACAGCGCCGACCTGGTGGCTCAACTGAGAGCTGCTCACCAGGAGAACAAGACCACCTGTGGACTGAGTGAGTGAACGGATACATTTTCATCACTTCCAACACCTTGGAAGATAATAACCTCACAGCTTCAACTCATGTACCGCTTCATTCATAAAACAAGGAAGTACTCTAGTATTGATTTAGGACTATTTTAGGACGAGGGGAGAGCATTTCTCTTTGTTTGGTAACATTAAAGGTAAAGTTTGGCTCTGCTGTCGGCTTCACGACTCATTAAAAAGAGAGAGAGATTGATTCTGAGCGGTAGAAGAGACAGATGGTGCTGTGAATGAGAGAACATAAAGATAATTTCTGATTGTTTCACGGCGGTTACGTTCTAAAGCACACATAATAATATTTATATATTGATAGTAATCAAACTATCATCATTTGCATAATCTTTGCAGGTTTCCACTATGGAAACGCAGACGAGAGTGGGCTGAAGGGAACTTTTAGTTCCATGAAAAGTAGTTCCTGGGACTAAAATTACCAGGAACTTCTTGGTGGAAACCCGGCTTAAGACACTTATCACAGTATCTCTCCCATCTATCCCCTGCAGACATGTGTGACGGTTCGGTGGGCAACATGGCGGAGCTGGGGATCACCGAGTCGTTCCAGGTGAAGCGTCAAGTTCTGCTGAGCGCCTCTGAAGCCGCCGAGATGATCCTGAGAGTCGACAACATCATCAAAGCTGCTCCCAGGTCAGCCCATCACACCTTTTCCCTTTATTTGTATCTGTTAAATCTTCATCTGTATCTCTACATTTACATACAGAGTAAACAGCTGGAGGCATGATATGAATACAGTTTATATGAACTATAGATCTGATGTACAGTAAAGACTATATCTATAGTTCAGACTTATAGATGCAGATGTGGACGTTAGCCGACAAAACAACTGGATTCTATTTTGATTTTGTTTACTGACTGTTGTTTGTTTGTGTAGGAAGAGAGTTCCCGACCATCACCCCTGCTAGACGAGGAAGAGGAGGAGGATGAAGATGACGACTGGGGGAGGGATCAGTTTTGTTATTTATCGCCTCTGTGTAGTTCAGATTTAAAGAAACGCTCCGCTGTTTGTTTTTTTTTCTCTGTTAAACTCTGACTGTATAAGAGCTGCACAGACAGAACGTCAGTCTGGACGTTTGTTTGTTTTTGTTTACTGAAAATAAAAGAATCAAATCCTCATCAGCACATCTGTTTATTGTCTTTGTGTCTCTTCTAACTCCGATAGTTCAGATAATTAAACGCTGCAGTCTTACAGGTTCGTTATGTGTCAGCTGAAGACGGACTTTGGCTGCAATCAAAATGTCTTTAAATGTGTATTCTGAATTATTTTGTATTCGAAGAAATCAGGTGCGTTCATCCCCCCGCTGTGTGTTTCATCAGGTCAGAGTCACTGAGACCTCAGAGAGTCAACACACTGACGTTTAGACTGAACTCTAATCTACTCAGACAATCAACTGTTAGAGCGGTGTAATAGTTAAACCATTAAACTGAACCATCTTATTCACTCTATTGATTCCCTAAAGAAAAGACACTTTGTAGTTTATATAGTCAGCAGCACATTGGGATTTCTAACACTTGTAGTGTCACATAACTTATTTTTATCAAAAAATACAGTTTTTGTCCCATTTTTGTTGTGAAAGTTTATGAGGGTACTAAATAAATCTTATCCTTTATGTTAACTCAGACACTCATATAAAATGGCATAAAGTGAATGCGTATCAGGGCCACTGTAGGTAAAAATAAAATAAGTAAATTATGAAGCCAGGGGAGGAGGGTGTTATTCTGAGAAAAAAAATACAGAATTTATGAGATTAAAGTTGTATATTTACAAGAAAAAAGTTAGATAATCTCTGAAATTAAAATGGTAAATTAACACGAAAAAAATAAACAAATTTTCGAGAATTATTCTCTGAAATTATAAAGTCAAAAATTTGCGAGAAAAAACATTCTCTGAGATTAAAGTTGTAAATTTATGAAAAAAAAAATCCAAAAATTTACAAGGAAAAAAAATATTCTCGTGGTAAATTAAAAATATATATATAAAGAATATCCAAGTTTTTTTTTCTTGTAAATTTACCACTTTAATCTCAGAGAATATTTAATTTTTTCCTCTACTAGCTTTTTCTGAAGCTTTCAACTGCATCTCATGGCCTTCCTCAGTGGATGAAAGGTCCAGAAAAAATGCAGGTAAACACACCTTTACTGACTTGAGGTTTATTTTAATATTGTCTGATAGCTGCTTACTTTTACAGTATTTTATTGATCAGATAATTATTGATACATCAGGTTTCAGGTACCTCATGCTGTATTGTTTATCAGGCGAGCAGGAGATCCAATCAGAGCAGCAGAGAACTCTGATAAAACCTCCTGGTCGACTACCGACCTCCAGTCCTACAGACTCACACAGAGACATGTTGAGGCTGCTGTTGGTGCTGCTGGTTTGGACCTGGACGAGCTCGGCGCTGGTCCGGTAGGAAAAAATACACCTTCATTCATATCAGTGTATTAATACTGTAACTGTCTTTACATTAGTCGAGTCAAGAGGGTCCCAAAACAAGTTAAAATGGGCGTTACTTTTAAGTCCCAGCAATGAAATGTTGGATTAATGATAAAATTTGCAGTGCAATGCTTCATAACTATATACACAGAGTTATTACCCATCTTGACATGACAAATAATGTGATTTTGCAGCATTTTATGGGTTCAAACACCACTTTTCTTCATGTCTGGTCTCAATGGTGAGTTACGTACAATCATAATAATTAATTTAAATGTCTCAAAAATATTATAGAATAGAATTGTGTAAAATGAACATTATTGAAATGTTGCTATAAGGACATTTAGTAAGAACAAGTAATGAAAACCATGAAAAAATAGACATGTTGCAGATTAAAATGTAATTTTGTGTACCTGTTTATATGTATTACATACTCTGATGGTCAAAATTAAAGTTTATTGAGGCTGATGGAGAGTCAAAATTAACCAGAAAAACCCAGAGATGAATGATCTTTTTCTTTCACGGTCCAAAAACATATGTTTTTATTGCCATAATAATTGAATTTTATTGTCAGATCAAGTTTGGGAGTCAAGTTTCAGTCGGGTTTGTTATACATTTTGTATATATAATTAATTATGATCTAATTTTTTCAGGTTTTTTCTTGTTTAAAAGAATAGTTTGACATTTTGAGAAATTCATTTTCTAGAGAATTAGTTTTTGTACAGATTTAACAAACAAGCTATAACATGTTATTCAGTGAGCTTTAGAGGTGCTGGACAGAGCCAGGCTAGCTGTTTCCACCTGTTTCCAGTCTTTATGCTAAGCTAAGCTAACTGATATTTATATTTTCATCCAACTCATCGAAGAAAATTAGTTTATTTCCCCAAAATGTTGAACTAATCCTTTAACAAATGAGAAATATGCCTATGAGACACTAAAAGTTTAACCCCTGATACTGAAACGTTTCCTCGCTAGGGTTCCTCTGAGGCGGGCGCCTTCGATTCGCTCCCAGCTGCGAGCCGCCGGCCGTCTGGAGGAGTTCCTGACCGATCACCGCCCCGACATGTTTAACCGGCGCTACGCTCAGTGCTTCCCGCCCGGCACGCCGTCGCTGCGGCTCGGACGCTCCAGCGAGAAGATCTACAACTTCATGGACGTAAGAACAACGTTAACTGTCTCAACTTTACTGATGTGCTCCTCAGCAATAAAGGCACTAAACCAACATCTGCTCATTTAAAAATGTTCACAGATCCAAGTTTTGAACTTAAAGTGATTTAAAACATTTTAATAAAATTAAAATAAATGTAATTATAATATTAAGAAATATTATTGATATTATTATTATTATTCTTATTATAAATTAAATTTAAAACATGTATATAATAATAGTAATACTAAAGAAATATAAATAAATAAATGAAATTATAAAATAAAAAAATTAAATAAATTATTATTATAAATTAAAATGTAAAAATGTATATAATAATAGTAATAATAAAGAAATAAAAATAAACAAATTAATAAAATAAAATTCATTCACAAGATTCCCAACACCTACTTATATCCCTGTGGTTAATTTATCTGCACAGGATAGATACAGAGAACATACTGTCTGTTTAAGGCACGTTTACAAAAGAGTAAATAAAACAGAATATACAAATAAATAAGTATTATGAATATAATTTAATAAAATACTCAAACAAAATCAATTAAATAATGGTGGCAACAAAATTATTCAGGAGACACTATTTGTGACTTACTCCTAATTTTAAAAACAGCACTGCAGATAAATCAATCATAAAATTATGTTTATTAAATGTTCTGTTGTTATTCTTTTGATATTTTATATATTCATTAGATTATGTGGTAATATATTTATTGTTATATTGTTATGTGGAAACAAAAAAAACACACGATTCTCTGGTGTCATTCTCGATACGACCACCAGATGGCCTTAAAGTCAAAGACTTTTTATTTTTTATTAAGTCAGACTTTAAACCAGCAACTATTCCCAGTAACACCATGTTGTTTTGTTTGTGTTGTATTGTTTCCATACAGCTACAGACTTCCTAACATTTTGTGTTTCTGTTGTTTCAGGCTCAGTATTACGGTGAAATCACTTTGGGATCTCCGGAGCAGAACTTCTCTGTGATTTTTGACACCGGCTCAGCCGACCTCTGGGTGCCGTCGACCTACTGCGTCAGCCAGGCCTGTGGTATGACACAACAATACACTACACAACATTACACACTACTGACAAGACATTATAACACTACAGTACACAGCTCACCCAAGTGTTTGTATTGGTATTTATTTATAAGGGTTGTGTTAGTGGGTCAGGACAGCATGACAGCACGGTTTAGTGTGTTCCTGACTGTGATAAGAAGTTCAAGGTCACTGTGTGTATGTGTGTGTGCGTGTGTGCGTGTGTGTGCGTGTGTTCTCAGCATTGCACAAGCGTTTCAGGGCGTTTGAGTCCTCGTCGTTCCATCATGACGGTCGGATGTTTGGGATTCACTACGGATCAGGACACCTGCTGGGAGTTATGGCCAGAGACACACTGAAGGTCCATCTTAATATACACTACGAAACACAAAGTCATTAAATGTGATTACACTTGAGGTATCCCGGTGGCCCAAAAAATTAAAACACATGCCATATATCTGCAGTGTCCCTGGTTCAGTTTCAGTCTGGACTTTAGTTGCTCTTTCTTTCACGAGATTGTTAAGGTTAGGTATTGACCTTGAATAGTTAGGATAGGTCGTCGGGCAACAAGTTTTCGCAGATCTCAGATCAGATTTCGCAAATTGCAGGATACCTTCTAGACACGACCCTCAAACAAAGCTAGTTAGAGTGGAGCTGGAGCGGAGTCCGAAGAGTTTGGTTCTGTTGACCAAGCAGAGCAGACTGGGCTTTTTGGGGGGCAATCTAGGAAAGAAGGTTTAAAACGCTTGAATTGGATGCAAAAGTAATGATACATTTTGGAGCCCTCAGTAGTACCATAACCAATAAACAAATTATGAAAAATAAATTAGCTTGGGATCATGTCAAAATTACCAATAAAAGCTACCTTATTGACATAAAGTACAGCTGTGAAATTAAAACGTTATTTATTTTAAATTTAATTTAGTAGCTGAATGGTTATAGCTTATGCCGAATAACCGCAACGTCCAAGGATTTTGGTTTTGGACATAAGTTGTATGTCACACCCGATGGTTTCCCGTCTGCCTCGTCACTACCGACTGTCCAAAAAAGACGAATATGTCTAAAAAAATTATTTTATTTATGTACAAAATAATATGTTTTGAACAAAAATACTTGTGTGCCTCAAATTTCCAGACAAAAAAATACTGATTTCACTGTCATGGAAATATAAAAATGTCCAAATATGAAATTGCCATTTGTAACGAGATCAATTCTTTGTCCCATTTATTAAGATACCAAACCAACAAATAAGTGTTTCTTTGGAAAAGGATGTTGACATCGTTTGCCCTCTAGCTGCAAAGGATTTAAAGATTTATTTTAACCCCATGTAGCTGAAGATGGACACAGGAAATTGACTTGGTGTTACAGCTCAGTAAAACAAGAAATTTAAAGAGAAATTCTCTAATCAGTAATCTTCTGTTCCAGGTCGGCAGTCTGACTGTCCTGAATCAGGAGTTTGGGGAGTCCGTCTACGAGCCCGGTGCTGCATTTGTAATGGCGAAGTTCGACGGCGTTCTGGGGATGGCTTACCCGTCCCTGGCAGAGATCCTTGGAAACCCCGTTTTTGACAACATGGTGGCGCAGAAGACGGTGGAGGAGCCGGTCTTCTCCTTCTACCTCAGCAGGTGCGACCATAACTCACGTTTGTCTATTTTGAAGCATTCACACCGGGAGCTCACCGTTACAACCGGTTTAGAGGTTTGTTGCCTTGCTCAGGGGCGCATTGGAGAGAGGAGGACTTGCTTGTGGTTTCCAAACTGGAGTCCAAGGTCCTCCAGGAGTCAATAGTCAAGTTCAAGCATCCACAGAGTTATGGGTGTTCAAGGGGTTTCAGGAGAGGTTTGGAAAGGGTCTAAGGTTTCCAGGAAGTTCCAAGGTTTCCCTGTGTTTCAGGAGAGTCCAAAGAGCTAAAGAGATCTAGGGTCCTAGGTCCCAGGGTTCTTCAAGGATCGTTGATTAATGAATTTGTTGGTAGAATATTTGGTTGGATTAATAACTTGCTGAATCTTGGGACACGGTTTGGACTCAATGGATCCAGAGAAGTCTTGGAGGTTTCAAGGATTTCACAGGAGTCAAGAGGGTCTCTGGGAATTCAGAAGCCTCAGTGGTTTGATAAGAAACTGTTTGGGGTCCATAAACAAAGAATAAATTGCTGTTTGTTAATTTTGTTCCTGCAGGAAAACAAGTAGCGGTTACCCAGAAGGTGAACTGTTGCTTGGCGGAAAAGATGAGGCGTTGTACAGCGGACCAATCAACTGGCTCCCTGTGACTGCGAAGGCATACTGGCAGATTAAGATGGACAGGTTGAAGTCTTGATCGTGTACTAACAAGTGCTTATTTTCAAAATGTTTTCCTTGATTTTGGTGGCACAGATCTTTGTGTATGTTTCAGTGTGGCGGTGCAGGGTGTGAGTTCGTTCTGCCCTCATGGTTGCCAGGCGATTGTCGATACTGGAACCTCCCTCATCGCCGGACCGACCGGTGACATCCTCAATCTTCAGCAGCTGATTGGAGCCTCGCCCACAAACATAGGAGAGGTTAAACCAAAATTTAATTGCACAATCTAAATCTTATTAGACGTTTCTGGAGAATTTGTTAACATATAATCTCATTTGAACTTTGTGTGTGTGCTTCAGTTCCTTATCGACTGCGCCAGGTTGTCCAGTTTGCCTCATGTGACGTTCGTCCTAGGAGGAAAGGAGTACACACTGACTGCTGAGCAATACGTCAGGAAGGTTTGTCTTTCTGTCATTGCTTTGTCTTCTTTAGCTTCCAAATGGATGACAGACTTTATTTTAGATTACGCTGTTAGCATGTAGGGTAGGAATCCAGGAGTGTGGTTTAGAGGGTTTGGGGGTATTCTAAAGAGTTTCTGGGGTGCTCGAAGAGTTCAGCAGAAATTAAAGGTCTAAGAGTACGGACCGGTTTGGTTTCTCAGGAGGTCACCCCAACCAAACTCTATACCACTGCTAAGTTTTCCTCTCTGGTTCAGGGTATGCTGATGAATGGGGGTCTATCTCAGAACATGTTAGATGATGTATTGAATCAAAGACTTTGCTTCTAAATACAGCTAACATTAAACATTTACATTTTTTGTCATTGTCATGTTTTGTCAGTTTCTATATCTTGGACCTGAGAGAAACAATAATTCATTCAGTTATATTTTTTATGGTTGACATGACAAATAAACGTGAGCATAAATACACAGTATGATACTGAAATGTCATCTTCAAAAGCCACCTCTTTGTCTCTCTATCTCCCAGGAGATGTTTGGCGACAGGGAGTTGTGTTTCAGTGGTTTCCAGGCCGTGGACATTGTGACCCCAGAAGGCCCTCTGTGGATTCTGGGCGATGTATTTCTGACAGAGTTCTACAGCATCTTCGACAGAGGACAGGATCGGGTCGGCTTTGCCATCGCTAAGCACCCAGCCCAACTCTAACCCATCGGTTATCAATAAGCTGACAAGTGTATCATCAATAAATACTGTACAATTAAAAAGAGCATTTTGTTATTCTTGCAAAGGCACCAACTCAAATAGCACTTAGCTAGCAGTATTGTGCTTACGCTATCCATCATTTTCTGACCTACTGTATTTTGCAACTTTTGTGAGAATCTTCCAATCAGCGGTCCATCAACAGTGCTCATCCTCCAATTAAATCATCAACCACAAACAACCATAATTGGCTGTAGGGATGACACAAGAACCAATACTTTGGTACCAAGTCAATGCCAAAATTTTGAAAACATGATGGTACTAGTTTTTCTACAGTACCGACGTAGAACAGACAATACAAAATGTGTTTGGGATGCAGTGAACTCACTATCAACACATCCAGGAGACGAACCCTATTTATTCCCTGATAATGCAACATTGCGAACAACAGATCCGTGTTGAAATCGGCAGGACGAGAGCTAGTTAACGTTAGCTGTTAGCAGCAGAGTCCTGTGCGGAGCTAACTGCTAATGTTAACAGGAGGTACCATTGATTTACATTATGATGTGTTCAGGCTCTATTCAGTAAAAATGAGTATTGGGCGAAGATAAATTCTAATGTTATCGTGATGTGTTCAAATGTTATCTTGTAAAATGTAGTTTTTGTTGAGAAACTTGACTAAATCCAGTTGTTTGAAGGAGATATTTTCACATCTATATAAAATAGATAATAGAGAGGGAATTATGACCTGTTTTACTTTTGTTTTTTACCGTGATATCGACTTGGTATCGAGAATCGTGGAATTTCTGGTATTGTGACATCCCCAATTGGCTGAACTGTTGAAAATGGCCTTGGTGACAATTCTTAATTTTTGGTGACCCATTGACAAATCAGGTTATTCAGCAGCAACAGATACGAGAAATTCATTACTTCGGTTACATTTACCAAAACAGACAAACTGCTATCACATGAACACAGATTTTGTGCTAGAAAAGATTCTAGAAAGTCCTGTCAGTAATCCTGAGAACTTTTACCTAATCAGCAGTCACCACAGTTGAGTGTTGGAACCAAAGCTGAAGTGAGTTCAGCTGCAGTTCCTCTGATTGGCTACCAGATGGCATCCAAGAAATCACTCACTGTATTGAAGCAAGTAGGAAAATCCCCAACTTTTTTCCACAACATGTTCAGCTGTTGGTGGCTAATTTCACTTCATTTTCAAGTTTTTATTCCATTAAAAAAATGTTAAGGCAGGCGTTTCTTGAATGGCAGGTGTTTAAGCCCATCAAAACTCAGCCATGGTGGTTGTTGATTGCTCTTCCCGTCAAGTTGTCCATTTTCTGAGCTTAAAAGTCGATTACCAGTATTAGGACTCTTTTGCATTCTTTGGTGTACCATCTTATGGTCAGGGTTAGGGTCTGTCTCCAGTGACTAAGCTGGCAACAAGTGGTAAACCCGAACTCCAGGCTTTAAAATATTCCTTCCGAGGTTGGAGATTTCTAAGCAGCTTTCCTCTTGTGGCTTCCTTAGTTGGGTAAAGTCATTGCCAATACTGAGGTTGGCTCTGTTTGGGCAGTATTATGTTAATGTGTGAGTGGTAGTCTGGGATTGGGAGTCCTGGTTTCTGGTATCTTCACTGTTGTCGGTTCCTTCTTTATCGTCGTCCTCCATCCCCGCCACTCCCTGGAAGTCGTAGTCGTTCTCAGGATCAGGGAGCTGCAGAGTGTCGGTAGGTGGAGCGGGTGATCGTCGGGATTGGAATCGAGCTAGGCATCGTCTCCGCCTTCCCAGAGCCTTGGGGCTCGGCAGGCTTCGGACCGACCCTTTCGATGTCTGCCTGGAGAACTGGAGGGAGAACTGGCGCCCTCGTGGCCGGATGGGGGGGTGATGTGTCCAGCGGAATTCCTTGGGTCCTAGCTGGGTGGGGGAACAACAGACCGAGGAACCGCTCCTGAAAATACAAAGAGTCCAACCACAAGGGGAAGAAGGACATTACCAAAGCCTCGACCAACTGTGGTTGCTAGTCATTTTCGTAATCCCATTATCTCAAAACAGCACCATCATGGTTTCAGTAAGGACGGAGTTGGACAAACAAAGAGTGGAAAGTCAGAAGAATTACCTTGGGGTTTCCAAGCCCGGTGCCTCCTCACTGGGGGACGGATCCAGTCCGTTCTGAGGTTTCGCCGCCTCACCGTTGCCAGAAGGACTCATGTTGTGGCAGATGTCACCGGTCAACGGTGGACTGACGACGAGTTGGGGGAAAACAGCACAGGGCGAACTTTCAGGTGACGGAGGGTTGCTGCTGACCTCCCTTAAGGTGGATAGGGTGTCCATGGCAGGGGAGGGTTGACCCATGTCGTCTGGACGTGAATAGACCCTAGATGGACGATAAAATGGACCAACTGTTAATATAATCAGACACAGTGCTAACCACTGAGCCACCTTGCTGCCCAATAACACGCTAGCTGTAATTGAAATCAGCCAATATGGCTACCTTTAGTGGACAGGCTGTCGTAGCAAGTAAAGCACTGCAATTCGTATACATCCCACGAAATAAATTCGTATGTAATCTACGTAAGACTGTATGCATGTAACAAGCGTGTTGCAGGACATTCGTAGGTAACTTTTCATACGACATCATATGAACCCTTGTATGAAGATACATTGAAATGGAGCAATACTGAACCTGAAATCTGGGAAGAAGCTTCCTGTTGCATCACTGCTGTGTCGTTTGAAGATGGGTCGAGGAGGTCGGAGTTCAGGAGGATCCTGAACGCTCAGCAGCCGACGGACTCGACCCAGAACCTGAAAACATCAAAAGATAAGATGGTAGAAAAAGGTTAAATACTCTGTAAACATGGAAAACTGTTTAAATGGAGTATAAAGTGGCGCTAACCACACCAAAAAGTATGCCTGCCTTCCTTGGCTAATGACGTTTCCCATTATGTTTCACTGATATCTGTCATGCAGTTTGTGCGCTAATCTGTTTACTGACTGACAAACAATCACACGTGGCTAAAAACAAGTAATAAAAAAACGCTGTATTACCGACTCTTGGCGCCAAGTCAAAACAGAGTCTTGTTGCCGTGGACGACTGTAGCTAACGACGTCAGCCTCATCAAACTGCAGGATGTCAGAGAGTCTGGAAGAGACAGTGGAAGAAAGTTTGATGCTAACAAACTCCCTGCATAACAGTTGCCATAACAACCAAAGAGGGTTACATAATTGGTTTCAACCAATCAGCTTGCTCGGCTGAAATGTGTAATATGTATATACTGTATATGTGTGTGTGTGTGTGTGTATGTTGACCCCATGTCAGTGGTGGAGCCGAGGAATGACGGGATGCAGTAGTCGGCAGCAGCTAGCGTGTACGGTGGGCGCGCCTCGCAGTCGTTCCAGTACATGTCTTTGGTCATGTGAGGCAGATTCATGTGCATCTCGTCTACAGCCAGCAGAGACACCTGGAGGGACAGGTGCATGTAAAGTAGCTAATATCTGCTGCTGGAGGCCAGAAGATACGGTACATAAAGGAGACAATCATCTTAATTAACAGTGTATTGCTGTGATATAGCAAACAACAATATGTGTCACATAACATCATGTTCTCTGCTTCCAGAGTGTCTGAGCGCTGTGATTGGCCGCTGACCTGAAGGTTCCTGTCGATGATCCAGTTAGCTTCAAAGTCGTCATCGTCCTCTCCGAACGGGTTGATCAGCTGCTCCGCTACCTGACGACAAATCACATCTGGAGTTCATATTTGAGAGGTATTTTTTAAAGATTTACGTCTTCAGTAGGAACCAATGGGCTTATAGCCACAGACAGGAAGTCAGAAAGTATCGATTTTTCGTGGGATTTTGTTGACATTAAGAAACATATAAAATATCGCCGGCCTTGTCCTGTAAGGAAAAGTCATCTTCACCTTCAGCCAGCCGGAGTAGAAGAAGAACTGCAACAGGGTGAAGACAGGGACGTAGATGTCGAGGTCGTGACCTTGGTAACCCTGGGTGGGGTCGAGGAACTGACGACCAATCAGACAAGCGAAGAAAAAGGTGTAGACGGCGAGAGTGACGACCTGAAGAGAGAGAGAGAGAGAGAGAGAGAGAGAGATTTTAGAGGCTTCACTGTGCATCCCTCCCTCTCTGAGTGGGAGAATCACTGATTCAGTTACAGTAATGATGGAAGATGATGAGATTAGATGAGCTGCTTCCGTTTTAAACATGTTATGGTGGCAGATAATAGAGAGCGAGAGAGACCTGAGTGTAAACCAGCGGGATGCCGACCCAGTCGTAGCCGAAAAGAGTCGCACACCAAGTCCTGAACAGATTCATCTCCTGAAGACAGACACACATTCAACAGGGATGCCAGTTAAACCCAAATGTTCCCACCCACTCACTGTTCTTGGAGTAAAGCCTGGTGTCACATTACCTCGATGTCTAGTTTATGTTGTTACACACTAAAAGGGATTTACAGTCCCAAGTGGCATTAAATGTGTGTGGCTGCTTAAGTGCCATTTTCTCTATGACAGGATATATTTGTAATCTAATGAGACACTTACTCTACACTCTACTGATTCATTTTTGGGAAACTTGAGGCCCTAAGTACCTCTCTAGTCAGCCCAGTTATGGCCCTACAGCCAGAAAGTAACTAAGTACATTTACTCAAATACTGCACTTAAGCATTAATGGAGCAGTAATCTAGAAACATCATTATTTCTATTTTAATTTGCTTCTTTATTTATTTATCTTTGTATTAACTCCCATATTTATTTACTCTTCTGTTTAATTTTCCCATTTATTTATTTCAGTATTTATTTGTATTAATTTTTAAATGTATTTTGTATTTATTTATACTTGGTTTATTTATTTATTTTTTCTTATTTATATAAACAAGTTCGGGGAAATAAATAAGGGGGTAAAATGCAAGGAGAAAATCATGCAGGAATAAATAAATAAATGCATAAATACATAAACCTGTAATACATATTTATTTATGTATTTACTTTTATTAAATGTTAAATTAATTAATGTATTTTTGCATTTAGTTTTTATTTATTTTGCATTTATTTTTCATTAATTTATTTATGCATTTATTTGTAATTTATTTTCTATTTATTTTTAAATGTATGTATTTATGCATGATTTTCCCTTTGCATGTCGTCCCTTATTTATTTCCCAAACTTATTTATATAAATAAGTAAAAATAAATAAATAAATGAAATATAAATAAATACAGTATTTTCTAACACAGAATATAAAATATTTAGTGTCACATTGAGAATGTTTTGCAGGTCGATGCTGTCCTGGATGCGTCCTTCCTGACGAGCTTTAGACGCCAAGTTGGAGAACCAGACGACGGGAATCCAGTACTTCAGGTGAGGAGAGCGGATATTCTCAAACACCTTCCTCTCCTCTGGAGTCATGAAACCTGCAGGTGAGAGGACAAAATCAGTAACTGTCTCCAGATGTGTATTTACATTTTACTGTACTTTAATATTCATGTGCACAGGAGGACATTTTGATCTCTTGATTTTGGTTCTAATGAAAAGGTCAGGGGGGGTCACCAAAAAACATTAGAAATCATCTTCTCTCTCATGGGAACGACTATAAACAACAAATATTATGAAAATTTGTAGTTGTTTGTGCTCGTCACCAACAAATCAACCTATTTTTGCCATTTCACTTTTATCACATCGACTTTATGGAAATCTTACAAACATTTTATTTATATTTTTATTTGTGTTGCAGTCTTTAAAAAAACAAGTTCATCACGATCAGCTCTGTCCTCCTGCAGCTCTCAGAGTTCTGTTCTAATTGTCCGATAACGAGCCAATCCCTGGGGTCGAATCAGACGCTTACAGGAAGGAGGAGGAACAGCCGGGAAGGAGCTGAACTCCAACTGACTTTTATCATTTTAGTTTAGAACCAGTGGGCAACCTCCGAGTCTGAGAAGTGAAGCCAATGCTGAAGTGCCTTAAACCTGCATTCTATCTAATATCCAGCAGGGGGCGACTCGTCTGGTTGTATAGAAGACTATGAGAAAATGACTTAAAATGATCGTAGTCCACAAACCAATGGGTGACGTCACGGTGAGTACGTCCACTTCTTATATACAGTCTGTGATTTAGTTCAGTTACACACAAAACATAAATATGTAAGTATTGTATGCTGTTTTTTTAATTAACAAGATCAAAATCCTGTGAAAATAACATTCAAGTCAATTTTAAATGATAAATAAATAAATATGACTATGAAATAAATCCTGAAATAAATAATTGTATCAAAATAAATATATAATATAAAAGGATGTTTTGAATACTTGTATTTATTTCAGGGGATTCATTTTAATACCTCATTTACTTATTTCAGGATTTATTTATTTATTTATTATTATATATTTATTTCATAGACACATTTATGTATTTATTTATTTTATTGCCATATTTATATATTTAATTAAAATGGACTTTAAAGGCAAAGTGAGAGCTTCTCACAGGATTTTGATCTCGTTAATTCAGGAAAACAGGGAAAATATTCTATCTATATTAATATTCTCAAGTGAATGCATTACGCTTTCATACAAAACTGTTCCCACCCCCAGAGACTCTCACCTGCCTCAACCACGTGGTCTATGGTGGGGAAGCGTTTGCAGACGGCGGTGCTGACGGAGCGTAAGATGAGCAGCGACGTCAGGTTAACGTAACGCACTAGCGTCCGGCGCAGCAGGCGGCCATATTCATCTTTACCCTGAACACAGCTGGAGGAAACATCATGACGTAAATCACACGGTGTATCTACACAGGAGTTTCGGGTTTCAGGTCAACACCGGTAAAAACAACATGGAAAATACCCTGATTAGGAAAAGTCCCATCCACCAAACTCATTACAAGCCATTCAACAAGCGACGCCGGCATAATCAATAACACCGAATATCAATAACTTAAATAAATCACTAACACAGTTAATGAGTAGTGTGAATGTACCTGGAGATGAGGAACATGAGTCGATCCGGCCAGGGCAGGTTAACAAACTGATTCCACCATCGATTCACCACCAGAGTCACATAAAAACCTACAACACAAACACAGGAATTCATATTCATTCATATTAATAATAAAACTTGATGGGTGTGTTTAGCACGTTTATAGCATTTGTTACGTGTGAATTTAGTCTGTGTTAACATGTATAGTGTGTTGTCTCTGTTTAACGTGTGTTTGTGTCGAGCAGCCACATTAATTTACTTATTATGGACAAGCAACTTCAATAATAATACGCCTCTGTTTATGTTGTTTTTGTGAATACACACAGCACCGTATAGATACTATAGTACATGTTCTCTGTTCACAGTGTACTGTAGACACTATAGCACATGTTCTGTGTGGCTCCGGGTGGAGATCAGTTCAGATACGTCGTCCTGCTTTTAGCCCATCTGCTCTTTAATGATCTGTGTCCATTAGCAGGCTGCTAATGAGGCAACCCAACCCCCCGTCTGTCTGTCTGTCCAGTGTTACTCTCTGAGATGTAGAAAGTAGCAGAAAATGGAAATACTCAAGTAAAGTACAAGTATATCAAAATTGTAGTTAGTAAATGCACATATTTACTCTCTACCTCTGGCCTTGAAGTAGTGTTTATAGATGTTTTTTGGTTTGGTCACAAAAGGAGGACGTTAATTCCTGCTATTCGACGGGAATTCTGGATGTAAATGGTGCTACTACAGAAATACCCAATATGAATGTATTCCAATGGGTCTCTTTAATGTATTTATTTACACCAGTGAGAGCAGAGCTTCAGTCAGTAAACAGTAAAGAATGAGACGTACCCAGAACGAAGGTGACGGGGATCTGCTCGGCGTATTTATCACAGTACATGGAGAGTTTCTCAAACAACCTCTTCTGTCGGTCGGAGAGGACAAGCCTGCAGCACACAGAGGACACAGTAGGACAGTTACTCTCAAGTGATATACTTAAGTACAAATTTGAAGTATATAATTTATGGTGTTCTACTCCACTACATCTCAGAAGGAAATATTGTACTTTATACTCCACAAGGCTTCAAGGATTTTCTTCTGAGGTTTTTTCTTTATTTCTGATGCCTAATTCATGGTTCACTCAGGATATGGTGGCAGTTCAGACTATATAGAAGGTTTCTAGTCATTGACATCTTGTTTTTTGTCCGTCGCCATCTTGGTTTCTAGTCGTTGACATCTTGTTTTTTGTCTGTCGCCATCTTGGTTTCTAGTCGTTGACATCTTGTTTTTTGTCCGTCGCCATCTTGGTTTCTAGTCGTTGACATCTTGGTTTTTGTCTGTCGCCATCTTGGTTTCTAGTCGTTGACATTTTGGTTTTTATCCGTCGCCATCTTGGTTTCTAGTTGTTGACATCTTGGTTTTTGTCCGTCGCCATCTTGGTTTCTAGTCGTTGACATCTTGGTTTTTGTCTGTCGCCATCTTGGTTTCTAGTTGTTGACATCTTAGTTTTTGTCCGTCGCCATATTGGTTTCTAGTCATTGACATCTTGGCTTTTGTCTGTTGTCATCTTCGTTTTCGTCCATCGCCATCTTGGTTACTAGTTGTTGACATCTTGGTTTTTGTCCGTCGCCATCTTGGTTACTAGTTGTTGACATCTTGGTTTTTGTCCGTCGCCATCTTGGTTTCTAGTCATTGACATCTTGGTTTTTGTCCGTCGCCATATTGGTTTCTAGTCATTGACATCTTGGCTTTTGTCTGTTGTCATCTTCATTTTCGTCCATCGCCATCTCGGTTTCTAGTCATTGACATCTTGGTTTTTGTTCGTCGTCATCTTGGTTTCTAGTTGTTGACATCTTGGTTTTTGTTCGTCGCCATCTTGGTTTCTAGTAATTGACATCTTGGTTTCTGCCTGTCGCCATCTTGGTTTTTGCAACCAGAAGTGACATGAGAGGGTGAAGCTAAATACAACCGAACGCTGAATAAGACATTTTTAGGCGACCAAAATGATTTGATGATGTGTGGATGTTACATGGAGTATCAAACAACATCAAACAAACAATAAGACTATAAATAATAATAAATGAATAAAAAATAATGAATAAAGACTATAATAATAATTATTTTAGGAAGACCTACACCCATTGGAGCTTAGGTGTCCCACTTTACGACAACTCACCCTACATTTAGATGGAAATCCGACTATTTTTAATTTAATTTAAGGTTTTTGGACAGCAATGGAGCTCTATGACAGAGGAATAAGAGGCTGTGACACAAAATACTTGTTACTAGATACATTCGCTGTTGGTTTGAGTCAGCACATTTGATGACAATAATACAAATGTAGAATTTCACCAGACTAAAAGTACAAATTAGAGGTTTTAAAGGAGACATGCAGTGACTAATAGTGCACTCACACCTGTATACGACGCTGAGGCCGGTGTAGAGCAGGACGAACAGGATGAACTCTCTGTACAGCAGCTTGTAGATGCTTCCCCTCCAACGCAGCAGCAGCCGGTGGAAACTGAAGAAGGTGGCGTTGGCGACTTTACTGGAATATGTGACGGTCATCCTGAGACCACCTGACACACAGACAGACAGTCTACAGCCTGGAGAATTAACTCTATTGTAACATCTGAAGTACAATTGTTGTATTTTTACTCACAGAAAAACTCCCAGAAGTCTTTGTTTCTCCTCAGCGCATGCTCTTCATCAGGCGTCTTCTTTCTTCATTTGTTTTTGCCAAATGCCAACCAACCACTGCCTCCCCCCTCCATCTCTCTCTCTCTCTCTCTCTCTCTCTCTCTCTCTGTCTCTCTGATTCTCTCTCGCTCTCTTTCTCCCACCATGATGCTGTCCAGTTGCCCAGTAATGCCAACACACACACACACAGGTCCAGAGGTTTATTGATGAGCCGACGAGCTAAATGTAGTCATGCTTTAGTGTGTGTCTGTGTTGGCATCGATAGCGGTGGAGGTAAACATGTATAAACAGAAACGCCGTCAGCAACAGCATGATGTCATTCCAGTAAAATAACCAATCACAGACACGGAAACATGATTAATACAAATACAGGTATAAAGATTTTCTATTCATAAAATCAAGTTGAAATGTGTTGACTTTGTATTTTTTAAAAAGAAGTTAGAGGTTTTTCCATTCACTTCAATAGAGTTAAAGTTTGGTTGAGCAGCATCTAGTGGCCACTGGACGAACTGCAGCTCAAAGGCTTTAAAGGAATAGGCTATGGAGGATGGAACCTGCCAAAATAAATGAACAAATAAATAAATGACTCAATAAATACATAAATATGTCATTAAATGTAGCAAAAATAATATTATAAATAAATGTACACAATAATTAATTGATAAAATGTGATATAAATTGATATTTCTGTTTTAATTTGCTTCTTTATTTATTTATCTTTGTATTAATTCCCTTATTTATTTAGTCTTCTGTTTATTTTTTTATTTTTTATTTGTATGTATTTATTCTTATTAATTTTAAATGTATTATTTATTTTTGCAATTGTGCCCCCGATATATATATAATAAATAAATAAATATATATATAGTATTCCCTTAAAAGTCAGCCATGTTGGCTGCTGTTACTTTTAGTGCAGTAGAAATAAAACAGAGTGTAACGTTTTCGTTTCCCTTTGCTTTGTGCCATATGCGCAGACGTAGATCGTCTCTGATAGAATGGAGGTAAACCTAAAATCTATTAGTAGGAGGACCCGCCCCTTTTACTTATAGTGCATCAGAAAAGAAGCGGAGTGAGACGTCTTCGTTTCCGCTTAGTGTGCGTTCTCTACGCAGACGTAGATCGTCTATGGTAGGACCGGTAGGACCCCCTCTGTATTAATGTGGCTCCCCCGTCACTCACCGCTGCTCTGTGGACAGTTTGGTGTCTTCTCCCGGGGATCAGTAGCAATCATCCGCCGCCGATGCTCCGCCCCGGAGGTAGTTTTTCGCGGTAAAATCAACACACGAGACATACAGCAGCAGCAGAGACACACCGAGTCCAGGTAAAACAACTAACTTTACCTCTAACATGGTTAGTTTTTATTAACGATAGCCGCTGTCAGTTAACTGTCCACCATGTTTAATACGCAGTTTAGCAGTTGGAGTTAGCTGCTAGGTGGCTAACAGGCTGGCTAACGTTAGCATACATGAGAGGATGTGTTGATGCTGACCAATAGGATAACCGTCAGGGGTCTGCAACATCCGGGTCTTCAGCTCCTCTCCAGTGGCTCCTGTGGATTTATAAACATGGAAATGAATAACTGTTCCTTGTTTACATTTTCATTTTTATTTGTCATTGTTGTAGGTCTAAAGCATGGAGTATTAGGGCCACTTTGAGGAAAAAAAATCAATCTGAGATTACAAGAATAAAGTCATATTATGATAATAAAGTCAGAAGTTTACTTGAAAAAAGTCATATTAGAATAAAGTCATAAGTTTATTAGAATAAAGTCATAAGTTTATTAGAATAAAGTCATAAGTATTATTAGAATAAAGTCATAAGTTTGTTAGAATAAAGTCATAAGTTTATTAGAATAAAGTCATAAGTTTATTAGAATAAAGTCACAAGTATTATGAGAATAAAGTCATAAGTTTATGAGAATAAAGTCATACATTTATGAGAATAAAGTCATAAGTTTATTAGAATAAAGTCATAAGTTTATTAGAATAAAGTCATAAGTTTAGGTGAATAAAGTCAGAAGTATTATTAGAATAAAGTCAGAAGTTTAGGAGAATAAAGTCAGAAGTTTATGAAAATAAACTCATAAGTTTACATGAAAAAAGTATTATTAGAATAAAGTCAGAAGTTTATTAGAATAAAGTCAGAAGTTTATTAGAATAAAGTCAGAAGTATTATTAGAATAAAGTCATACATTTATGAGAAGAAAGTCATAAGTTTATGAAAATAAACTCATAAGTTTACGAGAAAAAAAGTTGTAATATTATGATAATAAAGTCAGACGTTAACATGAAAAAAGTCATATGATAAGAATAAAGTCATAATATTATAAGAATAAAGTCATAAGTTTCCGAGAAAAAAGTATTAGAACAAAGTCATAAGTTTATGAGAATAAAGTCATACATTTATGAGAATAAAGTCATAAGTTTACGAGAAAAAAAGTTGTAATATTATGATAATGAAATCATAAGTTTAAGAGAAAAAATGTTGTAGTATGTGAATAATACTACAACATTTTCTATGCAGAAATATCTGCAGATTACATCGTCAAGCAATTGTAGGTTAAAGATATCAAATCAAATCACCACTCCTAGCAGAACGCAGATTGATTACAGCCTCGAGGCCTGTTGACGTTCACAAAGTTTAATTGAATAAACGTTTAACACCTGTCTAACTACCTGTTCTCTCTCTGTTCTGCACATGTTCAGTAGAGTCATGCCGTCCAACGTGGAAATCAAAGCCAAAGTGAGCGACCCGACACTGTTCGCCGAGAAGGCCGCCAAGCTCAGCCAATCAGAGGGCACGATCATCGGACAGCACGACACCTTCTTCAACTGCAGCAATGGACGACTGAAGCTGCGAGACTTCATGGTACATATATACAGTTATATAGATACAAATAAACTGTCTATGTTTAAGTGTATATTCAAAGTGTTTTGAATAATACAGATAAAATAAAATAAAATGAGAAAACAAATAAAATAATTAACAAAAAAGAATACATTTATGAAATAAAAATCAAGGCAAAAATAAATTAATAAAAATAACAAAAAAAGTGTTTTTAAATAATAAAGATACAAAATATATATACAAAATGAGAAAACAGACAAAGAAATAAACAAAAATAACATAACGCATATATAAGATAAAAATTTAATAAAAAAAATAGCAAATATAAATTAATTAAAAAAGAAATAAAGATTAAAAAATTTAAAAGAAAAAATTATTAAATTAAATTGACATTAAAATAAATATTATAAAAAATACAAAATAAATAGAAAATCAAAATGGATTAAAAAAACAAACCCAAATGAATAAATAAAAATTTAATTAGAAATAAAATACAAATTACATAAGATACAAAAAAAAATACAAATAGACTAAAAATTAATATTACATAAGAATTACAAAGTCATAATAGATTTAAAAAAACAAGAACAAAGTAATATTGTCTGAATACACCATATTGTGTTCCCAGGTATAAAACTGACTGACTGGTTGTTTGTTTGTTAGAATGAGGCAGGTCAGCTGATCTTCTACGAGCGTCCGGACACCGATGGACCCAAACTGTCCCGTTACTCCATCAGTCCGACCAGCGACCCGTCGAGTCTCCGGGTAAAACACTAAATAACATTTGATATACAATACAACAGTTATATACCGCCATTTATTCATGTTAATAACTGTCTATGTGTGTGTGCGCGCAGGCCGTGCTGTCAGACGCTCTCGGGGTTAAAGGTGAGGTGCGGAAGGAGCGACGGCTGTTTCTGATTGGTCAGACAAGAGTTCACCTGGACACAGTGGAGGGGCTGGGGAACTACATGGAGCTGGAGGTCAGCACACACACACACACACACACACACACACACACACCTGAACACACACAAACAGTTTATTGTCTTTCGTAAAGCAAAAATTAAATCAAACATTTCTGGTTTCAGCTTCTTAAATGTGATGTTTTGCTGCTTTATTGATTGATTTGATTTATTTCATATTATTATAAATTTTATATTCTTTATTTTAAGACGATTGGTCGACAAAAAAAACAATTTTGTGACTTTTTATTGACTAAACAATTAATTGAAAACATAAAATAAAAAACATATCCCCCTCATAGGCTGATGTTGCCTTCCAGGATATAGTGTTCTTACAGTGTTAAATATTATAATGTGTATTATATATTAAGCTGAAATATCGTTTTTATGAAAGCACATTATATGATCAAAGGAAGAAAGTCATGTTCATTTTTGTCTGGTAGTTATGAAACCTGTTTTGTATCGTAATTGTAATATTTGAGTCGTGCAATTAGGATAAATTATCTCCTAATTATGATACGAAAGTGTATGTAATAATTATGAGATATGATCCCATAATTATCAGTAAATTATCTCATAATTGTCTAATTTTGTCTGGGAGAGATGGCGTCAACAGAAGTCTCTGGTGAACTATAAATGGGGGACATTACAAAACCACGACCAGCATCTTAAACCCACAAAGACGCCCAGACACCTCTGATATAATCAGATTTTATTTCCATCTTTGTTGGAGGTATTGTGTTGTGTCACACCTCCGCGGCTGGGCGTAGCGTCCACGGTTGTGTCTTCACAACGCTGTGGCTGACGTCGACTCCGTACAACGTTTTGTTGTGACGGTATTTGAAGATATTGTATTGAAAGAGATATTTCCCAGAGGAGCAGACAGCACAGAGAGGAGTCCAGACAGAAAACAAACAGGTGCGAGTAAATGTGTGATGAACAAAATTGATCCAGTAAACGTAACCTGATCGACTGAATAACCTGTGTGTTTGTTTGTTTGTTTGTTTGTTTGTTTGTTCAGGTGGTGATGCGTCCAGATCAGACCGTTGAAGACGGACAGAAGGTACATTTCACCTTTATAAACACTAGCAGCGTTGCTTTAAGGATGGTGATAAATAATGACTTGTTAAACCACTATTAAATAGCAAAGTTTACTTTATATTTCCTTGCACAAACACATCAACGTTCATGTCTTAAATAGTTTGATTTGACCTGTTTTGTGTATTTTTTTTAAGATTGCCGAGGATCTGATGGAGAAGTTGGGTGTCTCAAAGGAGAGTCTGGTGATGGGAGCGTACATGGACCTGATTCTGAAGGGACACTAAGAGACATAAAACAAACACACATCTGGAGATGAAGCAGAGAGCAGGATGTAGTAATCAGAATAAAACACTGAAATAACAAACTAAACTCTCCAGTACTGTAAAAACATCCTGTATTTAGATGTGGTACAGTTATCAGAATAACCTCTAACCACAATAATCTGTAGTATTTTCACTGTGATCAAATGATCAGTATACTGTTTAAAATAGAATCTGATCTGTTAACTTAGTATTGTATTTGTATAAAAGATGATGTGGAAGGAGACATTTTGAACATATCCTTTTCTTTTCTAAATAAATGAACTCAAAACAGAGGTGGTTTATGTGTGAATGGATTTAATCAGCTGACAGTGGTAGCACAAATAATTAAATTTATATAGCACACTTATTAACGACAAAAAACAAAAAAATCTCAAGGTGCTTCACATAAAGGGTAAAACAATCATAAAACAACATTAAAAATGACACAAAAGAACCATGTGATTAAAAGCGTTAAAATAGGATAAATAAAATTATAGACAAAATAATTTGTAAATTAAAAAGTAAAATAATTTAAGTCAGTTTTGAAAAAGTTTAATTTAAACCAAACTGGCAATATTTGTTTACCTTAAAGTTACTACAAGGAACTTTCATTTTGTGTTTGGACAAAAACGGTAGTGTTTCCATGAGCACCATTGCCCCGTGTCGTAAAGATCTGCAGCTGCCAGACTCCCTTTAGAAAACCTCTCATTATACCGCAGCAGGGTCTGACAGTCGGCCCGGCTCAGTCCTGGTTCTGGTTCTCCCCATAGACATAGGTTAGGCATTGCTGCTGTAACGGAAAACTGGATTTGATATTGTGATTTAATGAATAAATTAAGAAAGCTGTACTAATTCATTCAATCATATATTTATTTTCTAAGTGTTTTGTCACTTTTGGTCTTCTATAAAAATCAGCAAAATGATCAGCTCTGGATTTCAGGGAAAATATGTAATTATAATAATTATAAATCAAGTTTATACAGTGCTTTCAACATATGTTTTAGATAATAAAAATCATGATAAAATATATTTAATAGATGGTGAAATTGCTGGTGGTTTGGAGTTACAGAGTTTGTTCCTTTGGTTTTGTAACAGCCTCACATTAATACTCTTGTCACCTGAACGCACCTCAGATACACATGTTAAACAGGGTTTTAATCTCCCGCAGGTGGGTGGTTGCTATGGTAACTAGCCAGTCAGTCATTAGTCGGGCGTTCAGCCTGAAATTAAAATGTAAATCCCAAAATACAGACCCAACAGTGCTGAAAAATCATAAAAAAATTAATAATAATAAACTTGATTTATAGAGCAGTTTTCATAATAAAGTGCTTAACATTTCAGAACTGCAAAATTATAATAATAACATACCCAACAATAATATAAGTTAAAAGCAATAATAATAAAACAGATGAGAGATCTAGGAAATTAAACATTGTGTTAGAAAAGAGGAATCAGGTTTGATTTAATCTGCTGCATCTGTCTCTTATAAAGCACATTGTATTTCTGTTCCAATAAAAATAATAATTATAAATAATATGTTATACATAATTATTAAAAAAAAACATTTTATCTGCAACTTGTAGAGTTCAGTGTTCTGTTGTTTTTTTATTTATTTATTTTTGTTGGTTAGAGATCAGCCGGTGAAGTTTTTGTCACCAGATTTAGATCCAGATTTAGTAGAGGCTCCTTCAGTCCAGCAGAGGTCGCTGTAACTCTACAACAGACACTAAAACAGCTGATTTCAGACTGTTTGTATCATAAAGTAAAACTTTATTTATCTCAGAGGGAAATTGTTGTGCAGCAGTTGCAGTACAAAGTAGGAAATAGTGCAAATATATAAATAAATGAAATCCAAAATATACACAATGCCAAAAATATTTAAAAATTGTATCAGTATTTGTTTCATTGACAGTTCATAATCTGATCAGCTGCTGCTCCTTCAATTGTACAATTACATTCAATACAATTATATCTGCAGTTTTACTGTTTTCCTTTAAAAAAGGCCTTCAGAGCTATTAAAATATAATTTATAAAGGTCTTAAATATGTTTTTGTATGTGATTTTAGCTCAAACTTGCTCTCTAGTTTATAACTGCAAACAAATACACCTGCGTCACAGGTTGGCAGTAACTTAAAGTTAATGTAATCAGCCGGTCTGCTGGACTGCTAGTACAACATAAAGTTACATATGAAGATTAAATATGAGTATTGATAGATTAGACCCTCGTCCTTTATGGTTGCTGTGGTCGTTTTTGAGAAAGAATTAAAAGAATATACATAAACTGTATACAAGAAGTGGACGTAGTCACTGTGACGTCACCCATTGGTTTGTGGACTATGGTTTTGAAGCCTCAAGTTTGCCATCTTGGTATTTGGTCGTCGCCATCTTGGTTTTTGGCTGTCGCCATCTTGGGTATTGTCCGTCGCCATCTTGGTTTTTTGCCATTGGCATCTTTTTTTTTGTTGGATGTTGCCATCTTGGTTTTTGGGTCCTCGCCATTTTGGCTTTTGTCCGTCGTCATCTTGGTTATTGGCGGTTGCCATCTTGGTTTTTGGCCATTGCCATCTTGGTTTTTGGCTGTTGCCATCTTGGTTTTTGGCCGTTGCCATCTTGGTTTTTGGCCCTTGCCATCTTGGTTTTTGGCTGTTGCCATATTTGTTTTTTGGCCGTCACCATCTTAGTTTTTGTTTGTTGCCATCTTGGTTTTTGGCCGTTGCCATCTTGGTTTTTGGCCGTTGCCATCTTGGTTTTTGGCTGTCGCCATCTTAGTTTTTGTTTGTTGCCATCTTGGTTTTTGGCCATACCCACACATTAAAGCATCCCCTGCTTTATGGTCTATCTGACTCTAAATGGGACCGTAATTTACTAAATGAACATCATGCTGTATTGAAGAAGACTTGAAACTAGCAATTGAGACCATAAACTCACGTTTACAATGTTTACTGAGGTAATAACTCAAGTGAGAAGTAGACTCATTTTCTCATAGACTTCTGTACAATCAGACGTCTTTTTGCAACCAGAGGAGTCGCCCCCTGCTGGCTGTTAGAAAGAATGTTAGTTAAAGCACTTCAGCATTGGCTTCACTTCTCAGGACCGGAGGTTGAACACTAGAAGTAGATATAGTATTAAATCCTTTAATCCTTTAAAAATGTGGTTTTACTAGCGTTGTTGGTTTTAAAGTTTAAACTTTACCCGCTCTGTAAGTGTCTTTGAGCCTTTTTCTTTTGTCACTGTGCCTGAGTTTGAGCAGCCAGTCGGCTTTTTCTATCCATTGATAACATTCAGGCTCCATCTGGTCTCTCTGTTGTTTCAGTTCATTCAGAAATAAACAGATTTGGGTCATTTTCTTTCAGTTACAGTTGGCGTCGTCGCCAACAGATCTTTAGAGGAGGGAAGCCAGAGATTAGAGGTTTATTTGCTGCTGATGACTCATCCATCAAGTGTGATCACCATTGTTTGCTTCATATATACAGATGTAGTGACAGTTCAAACAAACAGCGGTGACATCCGGCTGAACTTTTCAAGCCACATAAATAACTGACAAACAGTTTGTTGTGATCGAGACTTCAACACAAGCTTCAGAATTACTAATTATCAGATGACAGTTTGTTTTATCGGTTTGTAATCTCGACATAAAAGGATTCAAGACTGTTCATACTCACCGCTTTCATCAAATTAAAGCTTGATAGGTCGGCATCAATAAATAAATAGAACGTCCTCCTTTTTAAGTCCTAGTCATTGGTCCCTGAGTGTTTCCATCAAAATACAAGTAAAAGTCCTGCATTCAAAATGTTACTTCAGAGCTTCAGAGGAGCTGATAGGAGGATTTATCATTTAGACAGAGCCAGGCTAGCAGTTTCCCTCTGCTTCCAGTCTTTATGCTAAGCTAAGCTAAGCTGTCTCCTGGCTTTAGCTTCATATTTACCGCACGTGAAAGTGGTATCTACCTTCCAGTGGTGGAATGTAACTAAGTACTGTATTTAAGTACACATTTGAGGTACTTGTTTGTCATGTCACTTCATGCTTCTAATCCACTACATGCAAAAGGTAACTACAGCTCTTAAAGGGCGAGTCCATTTACGTTCTTTTGTGGGGTTTTCAAATAGAAACGCCCACTCAGCTGTTAGCAAAAAGCAGTGACGTAGGTTAGCACAGTGAGCTAATCAATGAGGTTATGAATAATATGAATGCTAGCACTAGCTGAGTTGATGTTAACTGTGCTTAGTTTGGAAATAACTGAAAGGTTTAGTTCAGATTTTTTGGAGTGGGGTTGAATGTATGCTCCCGTTTTCTGAGAGGTAACATTACTGTTTTTGTGAATGGAGTCTGGTGGCTTTGAAGAGAGCGCAATAACAGCTATATAGCCGCAATAACAACGCTGTTCTTGCATTTGCCGTGTCATTTGTACACCATGTAATCTGTACTGACTGCAGTGTAAACGCATCCGTGTAAATATGCTACGCTCAGGTGGATGGGTCAAACAAACACAGGACTTTCATTATTATTATTTTAAGCGCAACCGGTATGTTTTCCCATCTAAATGGTTGTGTTGCCTAAACTTAACTGCAGACGTTACCGAAGTTTTGTTGCTTAAACATACCTGTCGACGTTACCGTAGTTATGTTGAAAAAACATAACTACGGCGGACGTTACCGTAGTTTTGTTTCCGTAGTTTTGTTGCTGTAGTTTTGTTGCCTGAACATAACTGCAGACGTTACCGTAGTTTTGTTGCCGTAGTTTTATTGCCTAAACATAACTGCGGATATTACCGTGGTTTTGTTTCTGCAATTTTGTTGCCTAAACATAACTGCGGACATGACCGTAGTTTATTTTCCGTAGTTTTGTTACATAACATAACTGCGGGCATTACTGTAGTTTTGTTTTCGTAGTTTTGTTTCTGTAGTTTTGTTGCCTAAACATAACTGCGGACATTACCGTAGTTTATTTTCCGTAGTTTTGTTACCTAAACATAACTGCGGACATTACTGTAGTTTTGTTTCCGTAGTTTTGTTGCCTAAACATAACTGCAGACATTACCGTAGCTTTGTTTTCGTAGTTTTGTTGCCTGAACATAACTGAAGACGTTACCGTATTTTTTTAACCGTAGTTTTTTTATCGTAGTTTTGTTGCCTAGACATAACTACAGACATTACCGTAGTTTTGTTTCCTGAACATGCGTGACGTAAAAATGACACAGGGAATATCTTTTTTAATGTTGTGCTATTTATATGCCTTCCCTTGAGACCCAGTTGATGTTTACATAATTAAGTGTTTGGTGTCTAAAAGTGGCTTTTTATGGCTCCTTTAAAGCTGATCCGTCAGTCAGTTATTGGTATGTATACTGGTTCTGTATACTGGTCGTATACTGGTGCGTATACTGGTCTGTATACTGGTGCGTATACTGGTGCGTATACTGGTGCGTATACTGGTCTGTATACTGGTGCGTATACTGGTGCGTATACTGGTCTGTATACTGGTGTGTATACTGGTGTGTATACTGGTCTGTATACTGGTGCATATACTGGTGTGTATACTGGTGTGTATACTGGTCTGTATACTGATGCGTATACTGGTCTGTATACTGGTCTGTATAACAGAAGCAGTGCTGTGAGTGGAGAAGCTGTATAGAGCTCGCAGTGAGTGACTTCACATGTGGAAAACACCCTCTTCATCTCCTAGCGGGGAGGTCATGTGACTCCTGCTGCCACGTGGCGCTCTGATTGGTCGATCCCCACTTTTATATAAATATATATATATTTTAAAAACATGTCTTTACATGTAAGACATTCGGTGCTAATCTCTCCATCATCATCATCATGCACCAGGGCTCGTCATCATTGGCCAGTGATGATGAGGATGCTGATTTTTTTTTGCTATTGCATCGTTGCCATGGCGACGGGGCCGCTCCTCCACGCCCACGCTGCTCACCCTCTCTCTTCCTCTCTCGCTCGCTCGCTCGCTCGCTCTAGAGAGAGAGAGAGAGAGAGGTGTGTTTTTAACCCACGCATTAGAGTGGGAGACAACGTGCACACTCACACGTGCACGCACACACACACACACACACTCGTATGCTCAGAGTGTGTGTCATGCTATCAGTGTGTGGGCTGAACCGACCAGCCTTCCACTCATCCTGCCTCTCCCTCTCTCTCTCCCTCCTCTTCATCTTCTTCTCTCTCTCTTTCCGTCTCCAGATACACCTCCTCCTCTTCTTCTTCCTCTTCTTCCTCTTCTTCTTCTTCTTCTTCTTTTTCTTCTTCTTCTTCTTTCCATCCTCCATCATCTCTCTCCTCTTCCTCTCTCCTCCTCTTCATCAGTCCTTCCTTTTCTTTTCAGTTCATCATCATGGAGAACGAGTCGGTGATCTTCTGGGTGAGTCTCTCTCTCTGCAGCGCTGTGTGTGTTTAATGTGTGTGTGTGATTTGATGCATGTGTGTGTGTGTGTGTGTGTGTGTTTGGCTCATGTTGTGTCGGTATGTGTGTGTGTTTGGCTAATGTTGTGTCGGTGTGTGTGTGTGTGTGTGTGTGTGTGTGTGTGTGTGTGTGTGTGTGTGTGTGTGTGTGTGTGTGTGTGTGTGTCTCACTTGCTGCCGGTCTGTAACTTTAAAAGTCGTGACTGATTTTTCTTTACACTTCACCTTTTTTTACCTGTCGTCATCCTTTCATCTCGTCCTTTCGTGTCCTTATTTCCTCTCTTAATTTCCTTGCCTTCTCTCCTCCCTTCCTTTCCTTTCCTTCTATCTGCATTCCTTCCCTCTCTCCTGTTCTCGCTCGACTTTGTTCGTCCTCATTCATTTCTTCTGTCCTTTCCTTCATCTCGACGTTTTTCGTTTTCTCAGTCTGTCCCGTCATCTCATTTCCTCATCCCTCACTTGCTTCCTTGCCTCCTTTCCTTTCCTCTTCCTGTCATCTCCTTCCCTCATCCCTTATTTCCTTCCTTGCCTTGCTTCTTTCCTTTCTTTCCTTTCCTTCTCTCCAATCTTCATTCCTTTCCTCTTTTCCTTGCCTACTTTCCTCCGTTGTTCCTTTTCCTCCTCTCCCTCCAGTCATTTTTTCTTTCCTTTCTTTATCTCGTTTCCTCATTTCCTTTCCTACTGTCCTCGTTTGCCTTTACTTTCCTCCTCTCCTCTCTTCCTTTCCTTTCTTTCTCTCCCATCTGCATTCCTTCCCTCTTTTCTTCTGTCCTTTCCTTCATCTTGTCTTCTTAGTTTTCTCTCTGTCCTGTCATCTCCTTCCCTCATTTGCTTCCTTGCCTCCTTTCATCCATTCCTTTCCTCCTCCCATCATCTCCTTCCCTCTTCCCACATTTCCTTCCTTGCCTCCTCTCTTCATTTCATTCCCTCCGCTCCCTCCATTCATCTCTTATATCCTTCATCTCCTTTCCTCATTTCCTTGCCTCCATTCCTCTCTTCCTTTCCTTTCCTTCTCCCCTATCTGCATTCCTTCCCTCTTTTCTTTGTTTGCCTCCTTTCCTTGCCTCCTCTCCTCTCTTCCTTTCCTTTCCTCTTCCTGTCATCTCCTTCCCTCATCCCTCATTTCCTTCCTTACCTTGCCTCCTCCGTCCTTTTCCTTTCCTTCTCTCCTATCCGCATTCCTTCCCTCTTTTCCTTGCCTATTTTCCTTCGCTATTCCTCTTCCTCCTCTCCCTACATTCACACCGCCTATCCTTTCTTTATCGCCTTTCCTCATTTCCTTGCCTCCTCTTCTCTCTTCCTTTCCTTTCCTCCCATTTATTCTGTCCTTTCCTTCATCTCGTCTTTTTTGTTTTCTCCCTCTGTCCCGTCATCTCGTTCCGTCAACCCTCATTTGCTTCTTTACCTCCTTTCCTTTCTTTTTCCCGTCATCTCCTTCCCTCATCCCTCATTTCCTTGTTTGCCTTCTGACCTTACATGGCCTACTTCCATCCTCTCTCCTCTTTCCTATCACCTATGCTTCTCTTCCTTTACTCTCCTAGTCTACTCTATCTTTCTTTCCTTTTCCTTCCTCTCCTCTTCTTCTCTCTCCACTTGTTCTCTTTTATCCTCTTCCTCTCTTCCTGTTCTTTTTTTTGCACTTTCCATGCCTCCTTTCCTCCCTGCCATCCCTCTTTCCTTTACCTCCCATCTTTTATTTATTTCCTCCTTCATCTGCTTTTACATTCCTTCCCTCCTTTGCGCCTCTCTTCCTCTTCCTCTCCTCTCTTTTTCCTCTGTGCTCTCTTTCCCTCTTTGCTTTTCCATCCCTTCTTTCCTCCCGTCTCTCTCTGAGGGTCGTCTTTTTATTTCCTGTTTCCTCCATCATCACTTTACCGTCCTCTCTGTGTGTGTGTGTGTGTGTGTGTGTGTGTGTGTGTGTGTGTGTGTGTGTGTGTGTGTGTGTGTGTGTGTGTGTGTGTGTGTGTGTGTGTGCGTGTGTGTGTGTGTGTGTTATGTAATCTCAGCAGTGTGTAGGCCGTAGTCTCAGACCGTCTATCTAAAGGGATGATCTGCCTCAAACACTTCAAACAGGAAGTGGATCTTCTTCTTCTTCTTCTTCTTCTTCTTCTTCTTCTTCTTCTTCTTTTTCTGCAGCTCTCACACTCTTTAACATCACCGGGTTGTCATGGCAACGTGTTAAGCCCAGCTCTGGGACTGCATGCGTGCGTCGATGGTCAGAGGTTAAACTGCATCGCTGGCTGAATCAACAGAGAGCGATCAGCTGAATCTGCAACTCCTCTCGGCTTTATGCAGCTTCATATTTATCAACTTTACTGTTCTGGTTCACTCTCAGTGCTCTCATAGCGTCGATTTCAGAGGTAAAGCTGTAATAAAACCCGACTGTTCACGACCTGCTCAGCAGCAAACAGCAGACAGACCCAGTTAGAGACTAACTGGTGAACATAGAGACAGATATTTCCCGCAGGAGTTGGTAGAGATAAAAAAAAACTGTGGAGGACAGAACCTGCCAAAATCAAAAATAAATGAATGACTCAATAAATAAATAAGTAAATAAATAAAATGAATGATAAAATAAATAAATAAATTAAAAATTTGATAAAAATAATGAATAAATAAAAGGGAAAATTAAACAGAAGACAAATAAATATTGGAATTAATACAAAGATAAATAAAGAAGTAAATTAAAACAGAATTATCAATTTATGTCACATTTTATCAATTACTTAATTGTATTTATGTTTGCATTTATTTTGATTTTCTATTTATGTTTGCATCTATTTTTCAGTCATTTATTTTTGCATTTATTTTTTATTTATTTTATATTTATCTTTAAATATATGTATTAATTTATGTTTTTACACATTTATTTTTTATTTATTTATGCATGATTTTCCCCTCACGATTACCCCTTTTAATTAATTACTGGCTACATTATTTTTGCTATATTTAATGAAATATTTATTTATCGAGTCATTTATTGATAAATATGTCATTAAATATAGCGAATATGAATTTATATATTTGTTATTTTTATTTATGTTTGCATTTATTTGGATTTATTTAGTTATTTTTGCATTTATTTTTTATTTCATATTTAAGTTTAAATTTATGTATTTATTTATGTATTTATTAATTTATTTATTTTATTTCTGCATGATTTTCCCTTTGCATTTCACCTCTTATTAATTTCCCCAAACTTATTTATTTCTGTATTCTTTTCTTTAAACATTTCTTTATGCATTTCAGTCCCATTACGCAAATTATTTATTAATTTATTGAGTCATTTATTCATTTATCTTTGATTTTGGCAGGTTCTGTCCTCCATACAAAACAGCTAATAGAGAGAGAATATTGGACTGACATTCATCAGGTGACACAAAGGCTCAAATTACAAAGGAATAACCTTTCGTAAGATATAATAAGAACCGTTGTATGAGGCTACGTTGTTCTGGTACACGGCCCGCGGTGCTATGGCGAAACTGAAATGTGACTCATGTGTGGACGCCGTTGTTGTTGTCCAGCTTAAATGTTGTCAGTAATGATTATTTCAGCCCCTAGGTGGCGCTGACTGGGCTTTAGTTCTTGTTCTAATGCCAGGAGAAAGAAACAGAATAGATCCGCCTCGGTTTTTAGTTTTTAGGTTCCAACCGATGTGAGAAACTTGACAAGATAAAGTGTGTGTGAGTGTGTGACATGATAATGCAGTGTGTGTTATCAGCTCCTGCCATTGGTTACCATGGTAATGGCCAACGGAGCTACAGTTTCAGGACACACACACATCGTGTTCACACCTCACAATGAAATGCTTCCCTGTAATCTGACCACAACTGGACGGCTTCAGATGTGTTTTCACACCTGGACCGTGTTCATCAGGTTCAGATGGTTCACATTCAGTGTGAATACATGATGTTTGATAATGCAGTCACACGATTCCTCAACTTCACTGCTTCATAGAAAGACCCGGAAAACAACTCGAGATTTAATATTCACCAATTAAGTTCAATTACGTAGAAGCAGTCTCAGGCTGCCTCCAACAACGCTCATTAAATATGTATAAAAGAAGAAAAAGATCACACAAGTAAAAACAAAATTAAATATTACAAGTCATTATTAACCCTTATTTGCATAATGAGGTAGAAATGCATAAAGAAATGTAAAAAGAAAAGAATACAGAAATAAATACGTTTGGGGAAATAAATAAGGGGTGAAATGCAAAGGGAAAATCAGGTAGAAATAAATATAAAATAAATACATACATTTAGAAATAAAAAAATAAATACATGAATAAAAAATAAATGCAAAAATAAATTAATACATTTAAAAATGTATAAAAATAAATACATAAATAATTAAAAGAGAAAATTAAACAAAAGAGTAAATAAATAGGGGAATTAATACAAAGATAAATAAATAAAGAAGCAAATTAAAATAGAAGTGTCAGTTTATGTCAAATTTTATTATTTTAAATACTTTTTTTAACATTATTTTGCTACATTTAATGACTATTTACTTATTTATTAATATTTATTCATTTATTTTTGGCAGGTTCGGTCCTCCATAAGAAAGTGCTGGAAAAGATTAAATATTAAATAATATTGAATATGTATAAAAAAGAAAGAAAAGAAAAGATTACACAAGAAAAAAGAAAATTAGTCTAAAGGTAAAATAGTGCAGTCAATTAATAGTAAATGTCTTTGAATTAATATGAGTTCCTCAGATAAAATGTAGAGTAAAAAGTACAATATTTACCGCTGAGATTTAGTGGTGTACAGGTAGAAAGTAAAAGTAGTGTATGTAAAGTATAAAAGTGTGTGTGTGTGCGCGTGTGTGAGTGTGTGTGTTTTATCAGTGCCATCCAGCTTCTCGGCTTTTTCCTGCCAAACATCCGTTTCCTTGGCAACCCAGACAGGGAAACAGGAAGTGTGAGTCACAGGAAGTACTTCTAATCTTTGTCAAGTTTTTTGTATTGTTTTCTTTGTGACCAACATGTCCTCCTGCTGCCTGCGTCGCCATGGAAACATCCTGGCATCCTGGACCCCCCCACCACACACACACACACACACACACACACACACACACACACACCAGCTGGCTAGCATGCTGTTAGCCATTAGCAGGCTACCAGCTGGCTACCAGTATGCTACTGGGCTGACTAAACAGGAAGCTAACAGCGCTCTGCTAACAGGAATACGTATTCAATACGTACACCAAAGAAGCACAGAGACGCAACTCCGCAACTTTTTTGACAACAGCCGCTGCCTCCATTTTGGACTGAAAATGCTTTTTATATTTTATTGTTCAACACAGGACATTTCTGTAGAATATGACAATAGAATAGAAGTAGTTTTACTTTTGTACAGCACTTTGTGGGCGGACGTTTTATTGGCGTCTTGTAGTCGCTTTCAGTCCAAAATGGCGGAAGCGTAGCTCTGCTGCTGGGAGCGTTGATTTTGACATTGAACAAACTATTGACTTTCACGTCTTAGCAATATACATTCTTTGCATACTCTATGGTGTACAACACCACAGAGGCTCCGTAGTCCGAACCACGACGGCAAACTTTATTACTCCTTTCAAACTTGACAAAGGCAACGCAGACCAGATCCTCTTCCAACCTTTCACAATAAAAGCCCTGGACGTATACACTGTTTACCAGAGGCAAATTCACTCCGAGCATTTCGCTAAAATTTCACTAAAAGGAAACTAACTTATTTGTATTCATATATTGATTGTTTTGTTTTTCCTTTTCTCTGTTCTGTTGTTAAATACTCCCACTATGGACGGCTTGCATTTAACTATCACATGGATGATATTGTATGTAACGATATGTATGTTTTGTCCTTAACATGCGGTTTAGATAACTCTCTCCTAGGTATTTGTATTACTCCTCCCCGGGTGTAAAAGTGTGTGGGTGTGAGTGTGAGTGTGCGAGTGCAGGTGCGTGAACTTTCGGGTTTGGTTGCGGGTTTTGATTTTTGTTTGATGTATGGGTTGGCGTTAAAATTTGTCAATAAAAATAATATTAAAAAAAATAAATAAATAAATTTAAAAAAAGGAAACTAACTTAATAAAATAGCTTAAAGTAGTTTAGTTCTTTATTTGTGTATATAATAAATCTAAACAAAAGAGAAGAGATACACAATAACATCAATAAATGAACAGGTGGGTTGAACAAAAACCCTGAGGGCTTGTCAAAGGAACTCACCTCACATTGAAATTAAAGCCAGCTGTATTACAATTTACGAACCGACATAAATATTTAAAAAAAAATATCTAAAAGAAAGAAAATAATACTATTTCCAAACAAGAAATGCTAGCGACAAAAAGACGGGACAGAAAACGAAAAAAAAAACAGTTTTACAGTAAACAGTAGTAGTAGTTTAGGCTGACCAACAATTTATCCCAGACATATTTAAAGATGCTCTGGGTCAATAGGATCCCGGTAGTTGGTCCTCAGCCAATGCAAATCTATTCGATCTGTTATTGAAAAAGTGTTGCAACTATGAATAGTTTTGATGCGAAATATTCTTAGGAGAGTATTTGGCATTTTATCCATCACGCCTTCTGTGTGTAAAAGGCCTTAAAGCTCCGACTCTCTCTGTGATCTCTTATGTTCTTTCAGCGAAGCCAAACACACAATCCATGTTATCATGGAGTTAATGTATCTTTGTGTGTCTGTTTCCAGACATAACAGTGATTTGAATGCTAACTGCTAACCGACGCTAACAGTAAATCCTAATCTGCTGCGCTCACCATTAGTTTTCTGTGTTTTGTACTCCTCTCAGGATCAATATTTAGAACTTTACATAATACTATCAGTTAGAAAGCAGGTGTAGGTCTCTCTCCGTCCGCCTTGTTGCCATGCTAACAGATACAACCGCTTCAGATTGTGTAACTGACTGAACCTGAAATGGCCTCCACGAAATGCAACTGTGTCTGACCCAATTCTGGTTTAAACTGCAAGACGGCTCGCTCCGTCGTCTCCGAACACCCTCCGCTCTTCTTCTGACATGTTTTTTTCCCCCCTCCTCCACCTCCTCCTCCTCGTCCCTCTCCTTCGTATCCTGGCCTCCCCTTTTACCTCCCACCCACCTCCTCCTCCTCCCTATCTTCCTCTTGCTCTTCCTCCCTCTTTTCCTCCCTTTCTACAGGATGGGCAGGGCAGCTCCCAGAATACCATCTGAAACTCTGAGACCTCTCACTCTGCTGCAGGATTACTACACAGTTATATTACAGAAACCACTTCACCGTTTACTGTAGAAGTACTTCATCTACTGCTAATCCTACAAGAGGAACTACAACAGCTTCGGGAACTACTTGCTGCAGAAAAGTACTCGTTATACTCGCAGGATTACAACAATCCCAATCAAAACCCCAACCAGAGACAGAACCTGGCACCTCAAGCTGGACCAGAACCAGAAGCCAGAACCAGTACCGGAGCAGTAAGCCAGTCTGACTCTGTAGAGCGGATCAGACCACGCCAGGACAGACCAGAAGAGACCAGAAGAGACCAGTAGAAATCAGTAAAGGCCATTGGAAAAGTTTGATGGGACTGCTGACGATAGGTGAGTGCACTTATCTTTATTACTGGAAGTGTTGGAACTAAACTGGTTTGGATCTGGAACCAGTCAGTCCTAGAACCAGTCAGTTTAAATTGGATGCAACAGGATGATGGTGACTGTAAAATCGTACGTTTTAGACCATGAAGACTAAGAACGCATCAATTTAGAGCCCGTTAGAAACCGTTTTTTGGTTTGTTCCATTTCCAGTTTTGTTTCTTAACTTCTGGATGTCGACAAGTCAAAAGCCTCGGTCCTGATTGGTTCAAACATCCTGCTATACGTAATCAATGTTGGGAACAAACATCCACATTCATGAGGAGGCCTTAAAGCCCGACAACACCATGTCCACCGCAGATATCAGATTAGAAAGACAATAATTCAGCCAAAGTTACGTTTATGTTGCAACATCAACAGCTCTGATGTTTAACTCGTCAGTACGATGATGCACGTTAGTAAGTTATTAACATTGTTTACGTTCTTCACAAAATAAGTTTGTAAACTAAGAAAATATGTATCGAAACAACGGAACATTACTACGGAAAACACGTCGCAAACATCACTAACGTAGCTTACAAAAAAAACAGCGGCCTCCTGGTTGAAAGTCCTGTGTTTGTTGGACCTATCCACCTCCACTCCATCACGCCATAAGCGGCCTTTTTAATTTTTTATTCTATGTTAATAGCTCTGAGCGTAGCATATTTATTCGGATGCGTTTACGTTGCAGTTTCCAACAGTTGAATAGTGTTCATGACAACATCGTTTCTACTTAGCTACACCCTCTCGTGTCACGAGAGACCATAAACTCATGTTTACAATGTTTACTGAGGTAATAAATCAAGTGAGAAATAGGATCATTTTCTCATAGACTTCTATACAGTCAGACTTCTTTTAGCAACCAGAGGAGTCGCCCCCTGCTGGCTGTTAGAAAGAATGCAGGTTTAAGGCTCTTCAGCATTGGCTTCACTTCTCAGACCGACTAGTTACAAGTGAGGCGCCATCACAGTAAATGTCAGCTTGTTTACTTCTGCATACAATACATACTGGATTAATTTAAAGGCCAGTCTTGTTGTCACGAGGTGGAAGTAGAGTTAAAGCTGTCAATACCCCACTAAAACATTAAAAACTCAGCATGCTTATTTCCCATCTTCAAACTTCTCATCTCTCACTTTTCCTTTCTTCTTCCTCCGGCTCAATGAGGACACTTTTTGTGTCTGTGAAAGCTGATTTTTAATCCTGATCACGTCGAGTGTTCGAACAGCCAGACTGTGATCATTGTCAGCTGGTAACGCAGACTCTCTTCTCACTATAAAGGAACATTCAGTCTTTCTGAATTATGCAAGAGGACGAGTGGCAGGACATCTTCTGCCTCTTTTCATCTTTTATACCAAAAGTTAGACAAAAAAAATATACTTTTGTACGGCAAAATTAAAAAACTCAATTTCCACTTACTAGCTTTTATATCCACCTTCAAACTGCACTTCAAGAAATCCAGTTGCAAATTAAATTTTTGATGAGTAAATATGAGATTTTTGAATTTTAACCAGTTAAATCTGAATTATTGATATCAAAGAAAGACTGATTTAAAGCTGAAACAACTTCCCATTAGGAGTCAGTTTCTCAGAGCCGTGTGGGCAAACAAAGCGAAGCCCTTTGAATCCGAGTCTTATTTCCAGATGATCGTAGCTGCTGTATTGTTCAGGCTGTGTGGGAGGACAGCGGCTCTGCTCGGGACAAAAACGGGAAATGATCAAAATGGTGACCCCAAGTTATTTCAGGATGAAGCCTCACGCTGCTCGAGTCGAACAAGAATTTCACCTCTCCGCAAGACAATGATGTGGAGCCAAAATCGGACCTGAACATCCTGGATCGGATCGGTGGCGGTGCTGAAGGAAACCTGAGGACGGACCTGAGGAGCCGTTACATAACTGAGCGCTCTGCAGAGAACAATGGAGAAAAGCAACTGCTCGACACAAAAGCTGCTTCTGCTCCCACTGAGTATTACCTGAAGGACCCATTCACATTTACAACAGCCAGCACAAAGATAACTAGAGACGGTGCATTTTCCATCCCAGAAATATGGTGAAGAAATGTTCTGCTCACTGAGGTGTGAAAGTAGGATTGTCAAAAAGAGTCTGAACTGTCGGACGTGTAGAAGGAGAGAAGGAAAGAGAGGAAGGAAACATAAAGATGAAGGGATGGAGGATAGTGGGGCGTCCTGGTGGGCGAATGGTTAAGGCAATAGTTCCCAACCTGGGGTCCAGGCCCCCAGTGCAACCAGTGTTCAAGCTCCGCGTCTGAGAAGTGAATCCAATGCTGAAGTGCTTTAAACTTGCATTCTTTCTAACAGCCAGCAGGGGGCGACTCCTCTGGTTGCTAAAAGAAGTCTGATTGTATAGAAGTCTATGAGAAAATGAGCCTACTTCTCACTTGATTTATTACCTCAGTAAACATTGTAAACATGAGTTTATGGTCTCAATCGCTAGTTTCAAGTCTTCTTCAATACAGCATGATGTTGATTTAGTAAATTATGGTCCCATTTAGAGTCAAATAGACCATAAAGCAGGGGATGCTTTAGGGCGGGTCTACCTTGTGATTGACAGGTCGAGAACTCCAGGCTTCAAAACCAATGGGTGACGCCACGGCAACTACGTCCACTTCTTACATACAGTCTTTGTTTAGGAGAAACGAAATTCAGACGGTGGCTGAATTTGTGACTTTACTCTCAGAATTTCTGAGTTTTTTTCTTGCAATTTTATGACTTTATAATCTCAAAGAAAATTCAATTTCTTTCTTATAAATTTGCTACTTTAAGAGAATATTCAATTTCTTTTTCTCAAGTTTTTTCTTGGAATATTACCACCCTCCCTTGGCTCTGTTGCTGACGTGCTTTAAACCTGAAGTCTTCTTTCGCTTCCGGTTGCAAAAAACCAAGATGGCGACAACGAAAATGCCTTGCTCAAGGCTTCAAAATTGTACTCCACAAATCAATGGGTGACGCCACGGCGACTACGTCCACTTCTTACATACAGTCTTTGTTTAGGAGAAACAAAATTCAGACGGCAGCTAAATTTATTACTTAATAATCTCAGAGAAAATTCAAGTTTTTTTCTTGTAAATTTGCCACTTTAATCTCAGAGTATATCAGATTTTTCAATATCAGAGTTTTTCTCGGAATATTACACCCCTGCCCCGGCTCCGTATTATTTTCTTTTTACGTACAATAACTCTAATACGCTGTTGTAGTTTTGTCACTAACACATTTGGTTAAGGTTATGGATAGATTGTGGTTACTGTTAATAAATCCACAATTTAGGCACTTTAATGTTGGCCTGAATCGTCCAATATATTAACCATCTGTGGCTTTATATTCTTCTTTTTCTTGCTTTCAGTTCAAAGTATAATTTGACAAAATAACGCTGGTATTTTACTTTTTGTCGACATTATTTAGAGATGCAGCAGTTTCGTCTGAATAAAGTTCGATTGGGGGTTTTGTGTGACGACCACATCACGTCTTGTCGATCTCACCAAACACACTGTTTTGGCCGTGCAGAAAGGTCGATTAAAACATTTAGTGTGAGCTAATTCAACGTCTAAGATTAATGAAATCATACAGCCTGTGGGAGGTTAGTTTCTCCATTAGTTTTTGCTGTAAAGGATGGGAATCATCATTTAGAAACTCCTGCGTAATCGAGCTCTTTCACAACTGTGTGTATGTCACAGCTTTATATTTGAACAGCTGTCAGAGAGTTGGCTCGCCTTTTGTCTTTACCTTCATAGAGAAGGTTAATCCATCAAACGCATTTAATGAGCTTTTATTCCCGGCACTGATGCGTGAAACCTGAAAAACGTTTTTCCATTTCTGTGTGTTTCCTTTTCTAAAAAGAGCTCCAGGGTCGTTCAAAAGAGCTCCGTCACTTTTTCAGTGGTTAAAGCGACTCAGACGGAGGTTTCAGGGGGGATGAAGCTGCTCGTCAGATTCATTAAATACCAGAGAAAACGTTATCATGAGTTTCTATCAGGATGTTGACCTGTGGATTTAGTCGTCTTCCCCCTCGGAGCAGGAAAGGGTTTGCTTCAGAGATTTAAATGGCAGGAAGGTGATTCAGAGCCTCTGATTGGCCAATCTGAAGTGTTTTCTGAAGTGGAGAGAAAGAATCAAACAGCTCCGAGGCAGGAAGTGGACAGAGATGAGTCATTTCATACCGGCTCTGGTATTATTTCAATAAGCACAGATAGAGTTTAGTAATATTACATAAGCTGCTAATCTGTTGTTTGGGCTCCGTATTTACTGTTCTGTCAAAACAGGAGTTGATCAACGCGCTGAGAACAAACGTAGTGAACTGTGGTGATAAAGAGACGACGGGTTTCTGGTACAGAACATCATCTGATAAAAACGTAATCTTCTGTACAAGTCGTCCAACGGGGACAGAATACACCGTTAATACGGCAGAATGTAAAACAGTAGGGTACACCAGGGCTTCGTTGATACGTTATTTCAGTTTTTTATTGTTGTTTTGGGCATTTTAAGTCCGTATTAGATGCTGTTGACCAGTAGAAACATTACAGTAGATGAAACAGAGAGAGTCCACAGCTAGAAACATACACTCAATTGGCAATTTATTTAACTAAAACATTTATGGTTGTTGATGTTCTTTTGATATTGTTCTATGCTCTATGTACAAAGCGGCAATCAATTTTTCATTAATTAATTCATAAGTTGTGAATAGTTCCAACAAAAGGTCATTTTAGTTTAATTTGATGACTTTTTAAAGGCATGAAGGCGTAAAAGCATTCAGATTTTCCACAAATATAAGAGATAAATCAGTTCACTTCTTTTTTACCACTGTCAATTAATCAATTATTTAATAAATAGTAATTGAAATTGAACATAAATTGTGAGTTAAGCTTTAATGAGACAGCGTGTGACTCAAATTGTAATAAATACAGTAGGAGCCTCATTATTCTAGAAACACCGTCTCAAAGGTGTTGACATGACTGTTTGTAGCTGACTTGTCCATGACCTCCCCCCAGTGCATGCTGGGATACTGTGCAGCCCGTTGTGACCCTGAATAGCAGTGAGTGGTGAAGGAAAAGGGATGAATGAGTCTTTAGGTCTGCTCCTCTGACATTTCAAACATGTTGTCGTCGTGTGCCGAGGATTCCTCCGCAGGGTGAGATGTTAGCGCTAAATGTCGCTGCAATTACCGGGCTTTTACTGTAGTAAATGAAAGGAAGTGATTCATGTCGACGAGCTGCTTCTCTCGCCGTCCTGCCAGCTCTGCTTCATCACGCTCGCTTCACTTCAGCGAGCTGTGAAAATCAACTCGCTGGGACTTAAAACGTGTTTGGGATGTTGACTTTTATTGTGAGTTAAATTAAATCGTGGAGGGTTAATTCTGCTGAGAGCCGGGAGCTGTTTTCAAAACTCGCTCTGCCGGTTCCTTCAAGGACACTCAGACATCTGAGACTTGAGAGGCGACCGTTCGACAGCTACATTCAATTGCAAAAAAACGATCAAATTCTCGCAGCTCAAAGCTCACTTGAAACATCAGAGAAACACATTTACAAAAGTCAGGGAAGTAAATGGATCCAAGCAGGAACTCCACTGATTTTCCACCACAGTGTGTTTCCAGGTGTTGAGGAGTTCTGCTGCAGGGGTTCCCAACCTTTTTTCTTCGAAAATCTACTTATACTTATATACTACTATAATTATATCTAAGAAAAGCTGAGTCCATCACCCTAAAAGAAAATGCAAATCCTCAATTTGAAGAAAGTGATGCATCAAATTTAATGAGTTGGTGTTTAGCCTTTCAAAATCAACATTTTCGCTGTGGTCAAAAACTCTCCCGCTCGCCGCACACAAAGGAAGGCCGGCACCTGTATTAACGGGGCGGTTTAGCAGCAATCTAACACCATAAATTACATTTATATAACCACAATAAACAAAATCTATTTCGGCTCTAACACTATTATAGTAGGCTAAATGAAGTATCTGGCGCTCCATCGAGATGTCAAACTGACGAGTTCTATTTATTAAAGAAAGTTTATTTTAAAAGACAAACTTTCTTTAATTAAAAAAATAAATATATTGCTTAAAGCAGCATATTTGTCCTCTCCCATGTTGTGAGTATTAAATACTTGACAAATCTCCCTTTAAGGTTCATTATGAACAGATAAAAAGTGTGTGATTCATTTGGAATTAATCTTGATTAACTACGGACAATCATGTGATTAATCACGATTCTATATTTTAATTGATTGACAGCCCTTGTTTTACTATAAGTAGAATTAGATTCCAGTGGTGGCTGTGTAGGATTGTTTCCTACTCGTGTGATCTAAACATTTCCAACAACTCCAGAGCGTTAAGTCCAAAAGTCAACATGGTTTTATCTAACGAAAGATTCTGCTTCAGTCCATATTTGTTGGCGTTTAGCCTTTCAAAAACTACATTTTCACTGCAACGGTTTGCTCTCACACTATTATAGTGAATTATTTAAGTCATTATTAATGTGTTATTATCTCGTTAACTTTGACAGCCCTAGTTTTGTACAATGCAAATAACTTTATTGTATTTTACAAACAAAAGAGTGAACAAGGACAAAAACTGAGGAAATAATTGACAGAGGATTAAAAACAAAGACACAAAAAAGAGCGTGGGGATTCAAGTTGTTTAAGAATTCAGTATGAAAAGACTAACTGATGTGGGGCATCCAAAAATAATGTATGTCTGCAAATTACATCAGAGGAGATTTAAAGTTTATAGTCCAGAAAAGGACGTCACGAAGTATAAACCTGAGTTTCTCTAGTTTGAAGTGCTGTATGATGTCTCGTAACCATTAAATGTAACTGGGAGGTTTAGGAGACCTGCTGCGAGCTAATAACATTATAAAGGTTGTGATCTTGTAATTAGCTTCTCTAAGAGGACTAAACTCTCCTGGGACGCTGAATCATAGTTGCTTTTCTAAGCTGGTTGCATGTGAAGATATCGTTTAGGAGGCGTGGACTAACAAAACGCAGGATTTATAGTTAAAGACGCTAAAACGTGCAAAAGCACTTTAGTGGATCCGTGCAGCTCAGCTCTGCAGACAAATCCCTCTCTGAAGGTGTGAGACGCCCTCCACATCTGAACCGCGTCTGAAAGACCTCTAATCAGTTAAACATTGATCTGATATTGGAACCAATCAATCAATCACCCGATCATGGCTTCTTTATTTCTTTCTAACCACAGATTCCCCTCATCATGAAAAAGGGAAAGACAGAGACAGAGTCAGCAGGTAGGATGGTAGTTTTAAACGGGAACTGCGAAAATTGTTCAACTGCGTTGCCATAGCAACAGCGAGCATGTAGATCAGGGGGCTTTTTTTAACACACACACACACACACACACATGCACAGAGTGACAGTGCGAGGTTAGCACAGGATTCCCTGCTATTCCAGTTTCTATGACAACTCACAACTCATCCTCCTCCTCCTCCTCCTCCTCCTCCACCTCCTCCTCTTCCTCCCTCTCTGTCTGTCTCTTTCATCTTCAGCTGTAATGATGGAGGCAGCCATTAAGTTCTGACTTCAGCTCGGCTCTACAGGCATCAATGGTGATCAAGTGTTAATTAGCACTTGTCAGGATTAATACACATGATAATTAAATACCTAATAATGTTGATTATTAGATAACATCATCAGCAGTGGAGGTTGTCGGGATGGGACTCAACTTTATATCTGACTTTAGACCCACCTCTCCACCGCCTTTATTGTTAAAACAGCTATAATTGATATGTTTATAATAACAAGTATTAAAGTATTACCTACTTGACAAATCTCCCTTTAAGATACATTTTGAACACATAAAAAATATGCGATTAATTTGCTATTAATCATGATTAACTATGGACAATCATGCCATTAATCATGATTAAATATGTATTTAATCATGATTAAATATGCATTTAATCATGATTAAATATTTATTTAATCATACACATATTAAATATATTTCATATGATACCAGTATCTTCACTCTAGCTTTAAAACTGAGCCCTCTACAACCTACATATCACAAGTTGCGTTAATGCGTTAAAGAAATAAGTGGCGTTAAAACAAATTTGCGTCAACGCGTTATTATCACAACCAACAAATCCTTCGGAAAGCAGCAAACATTTTGACTTCCTCGGGTCAAGTGAATTCACTCTGTTGCCATCTAGGCGTCGCTATGTTTGAAACCGCCATTGAAAATCATTCATCCCCTCTGCATCTATTTATCTATTTATTTATTCCACATTTTGGCTCCTTGGTGTATTTATTTGTTTGTATGTCGTGGTATGTTTCTGTGTTTCTCTGTGTACAAGCTGCTCGTAACTAATTGCCCTTTGGGGGATTAATAAAGTTGTTCTGAATTTGAATTAATACGTTTCATACAGTCCCTAAACGTGTTGTGAAACTGGTGTTTCTCCAGAACAATCTGACTCTTCTCTGTGTTAAGTGAATCCGTGTGTGCTCAGGATGAAAAACAGGATGTGATGTAACATCCCGCGGCCATTATTATTATTAGTAGTAGTACTGGAGGAGGTGGAGGTCAGATCAGAGTCGTCCCACAATCACAGAGAAATAACACAGAGACTTCTTTGTGACTTTTCAGAGCAGGGACATGACAAACGTCATTAATTACATTATCCCGGCCGTGTTGCGTTTAGTTGAACACCTGAATGGAAAGCAGCCATTATTGCTGTTATTACTGACACCTTTGAAAATGCAAAATGTCTGCGGTGAGAAGAGTCTGTGGGAGGCTGTCAGATTCATGCTAATGTCCCTCTGACACAAAGTACTAATCACATCCAGCTGATAATGTTATTAAAATGTGAAGATACCTCTGAATTCAATAGATGTAACTGTTGTAGACCAAAGTTTGTTTTTAATCCTAATAAACAGTAGTAGCTGTTATGTTAATGGGCTTTAAGTAGCTGCTATAAATCAGTGGTTCCCAACCTGGGGTCTGAACACCCCTTAGGGGAGTGCAATGTATAACTAGGCTCATAATAACACACTTCCTGGGTAATTTATACAAAAGTCTGTATATAAAACTATTTAAAAATATATATTTTTTTGCTACTTGGTAGCAAAATCTAACTCAATATCAGACGGCCCTTTCTGATGGGGAACTAAGGCCGTTATCTATGCTCTCGTCAAAGACACCAGACTCCATTCACAAAAACAGTAATTTTACCTCACAGAAAACAAGAGTTTCTGATCTACCGCTGCTTTGATCAGTTAGTTTGTTTGTGTTACGGTACGTGTCCACAGGCTCCATGCTTTCCAAGCTCCCCATTCATTGTCTATGCAAGCAGCCGCGCAATGCATTCTGGTAGCATGGCATCGCGATTCGAGAGACGGCCGCTCTTTATTTGCATAAAGTTGAGGTCCTGGCTACTTTATGCAAATCACGGGCGTCCGACGCGACTTGCCGCCTCTCCAAACTCCCGATAATCTTTTAAACTAAACGTTGCCGATCCAAAATAAAGACAGATTCAGCAACTGCATGGGTTATTTCTCGCCTCAAATGTTTTCAGAAACATATTTCAGTGAACTATTTACGTGAAATAAGAGAAGAAAGTTTCCAAACGAGCCTCCATACTGGTTCCGGTTTGAAAGCTGGGAGCAGCAGCCAACGGCGGGAAAGCGTTCGTCCAATCAGGAGCCGAGTGCCTTGTTTCTAGGGACAGCACACCAAGCGTCCAATGTTGGGAAGCGTCGCGTCCCCTCGCGATAAAAAACGCCCCTGTGGACATGTACCATTATTGTGTGACTTTGGTGTTTTAAAGGGCTAATTCGGATTCACCAAACTCTCACAATAACACAAACAAACTAACTGATCGAGGCAGCGGTAGACCATCAACTCCTGTGTTCTCTAAGGTTAAATTACTGTTTTTGTCAATGGAGTCTGGTGGCTTTAAAGGGAGCAACATTTAACCTATAGAAACATAGTTTGCTGAGAACATAAAACCCTTTGAAAGGTCTCGTTAATGTGTCATATTAAGAGGATATTAAGCTGGGGAAGCACAGATATGCTCCCGTAAGCTTGTTAGCCAGACATGCTAACGATTGCAGCATAAACGGTGTTTAATCAGTTTCTCAAACTTTTACTTTTTGTGTTTTTGAAACATTTCTTCGAGTATTTCTTTGACTACAGCTCCGTTCACACCTCTCCTTCATGTGTTTAGCCTGCTAGTGAACATTAGCTCTGATGCTAACAAGCAGCAGAGGCTAATTAAAACCTCCTGAATACTATTCCCACATGATGATGAACGTTTGTGTAACGAAATAAAGTCTTTAATTATTATTTATGTTACTGTGATCTGTCACCGCTGCTGCAGACTGTAATCACAGCGCCGTGTGTGCGTGTGTATGTGTTTCAGCCACATGCCTCTGAGTCCGGCTGCTGACACCAAACATGATCGCCCGCGGCAACAGGCGGTTACTAACGGCAACCCGACAGGCTCTGCTGTTGCCAGGGACGACGACGCGGATGACACGCCCCCTGGAAACAGCATTGTCGTCCGCATTGGCATCCCAGACCTGCAGCAGACGGTAACACACACATACATACATTATATATGCAGTATATATATGTATTCTATATATATACAGTATATATATAACCTCAGGTAGAGGTTATATAAACTTTATGAATGAATCAGCAGGACAAACCTGTGTGTCTGTCTGTCTGTCTCTTTTTCTGTCTGTCTGTCTGTCTCTCTGTCTCTGGCTCTCTCAGAAGTGTTTGCGGTTGGACCCAGAGTTACCAGTTTGGACCAGTAAGCAGAGGGTTCTGGTGACGTTGACTCAGTCTCTGTCGGATGTTTTGAACTATGGTCTCTTCCAGCCGGCGTTCAACGGCCGAGCCGGAAAGTTTCTGGACGAGGAGCGGCTGCTGAAGGAGTATCCTCTCCCTCCCATCACCCCCATCCCATACCTGGAGGTAAGTAGGTTTATATATATTTAGAGCATTTTAAAGGATCAACAAATCCCATGAAAAGACCAAAAACAACCATCCTGTCTGTGTCTCTCTGCTCCAACCCCATTGGTTCCTACGTATAAAACACAAATATATATAGCTTCATCAGTAATTTCCTAAAACAGCTGCTCACTGTAGTTTTTATCAAACGAACAGGAGGATATGGTGCATTTGTTGGTGACTATTTTCAGCGGTGGATTAATCCTCATGTGGTGCTCTAGTGAGTATTAGTGGCAGCAGGATGATGTATTGGTGGGATTGAGTTCAAATAAACTACAGTGTGTGCAGTGTTTCCCATGAATTACCAAGACAGCAGCGACCTCCCACAATTTCATAATGAACCAAAAATGTTTTAAATTAGTGCTGTCAAAGTTAACGTGATAATAACACAAAGGAGCAAAGGAGGATAAATAACGCTCCACACTTAAATAACACTCCAAAACTAATTTTAGGCAAGGAAAAATCAGGCATGGCCATTTTTCAAAGGGGTCCCTTGACCTCTGACTTCCAGATAGTAATACACTATAGTAATGGTAATACTGACACACTGACAGCTGTTGTTGCCTGTTGGGCTGCAGTTTGCCATGTTATGATTTGAGCATTTTTTTAATGCTAAATGCAGTACCTGTGAGGGTTTCTGGACAATATTAGTCATTGTTTTGTGTTGTTAATTGATTTACTATAATAAATATATACATACATTTGCATAAAGCAGTATATTTGCCCACTCCCATGTTGATAAGAGTATTAAATACTTGACAAATCTCCCTTTAAGTTTCATTTTGTACGACTTTATTCTCATAATATTACGACTTTTTTCTCGTAAACGTACGACTTTATTCCCTAAATCTCAGATTTTTTTTTTCCTCAATGTGGTCCTAATACTCCGCCGTAGCCGCGCAACGCTGCAGCGAATCGTCGCAACGCCTGATCTGGTGCGAATGCAGACCTAATACTCGCTGCGCCCTCTCTCCCTGCGGACGGACGGAGCTCCTGCGGCGATGTCGGCAACCCAGCTGACACCTTCTGAAACAAAGACCCTGTTTGTTTACCATGATGCTTTGTGGGAGAGACTTTGTGTTTACGATTAAATTGTTTACTAGAACATCAAGTTCTACATAGATCTCGCCACCGGATTGATGCACTTAGCTTTAAAATGTACACAATGTTATTCCGGGGGAGCATCACACGAGGTCCACCCAACACAGAAATCCACTAAATCCTGTTGTGTGTTCATGCTGATGAAGGAAGATGTCACCCAGTGACACAGTGAGGCTCACTGATGTGTTCTAATGGAGCTCTATAGCACAGAGAACGATGAGATATCAGATACACACACTGTTGGTTTGGCTCTTTTAATGGGATTTAATGTGACATACAACTCGTATCTTTGTGTGAGCATCTTTTGTGTTCGTACAAACTAGCAGTGACCTTTCACCTCCCTTTTTTACAGTTTCGTTATAAGAGGAGAGTTTACACCCAGAGCTACGTGGACGATAAGCAGCTGGCCAAGCTGCATACCAAGGTACTGATCTGATGATGTCATCTATCTACATACATATGCATCAAATGAGTTTGATGAATCACTTTAAGTGCAGCTATAAGCACAAACGTTGTGTTTTAAGAAGGTCTAGACAATATAAATCTTTTAAAGATGCCTTATAATCATGTTTATGTACTCCCAATATCCATAATAATATAATTTCTCAAAACTTCATTCTATCTGCACTGACTTCAGAGATTATGTAACAGAGTTTGTGCTATTTGGATTTTTGTTTTAGGCAAACCTGAAGCGCTTTATGGAACATGTCCACCAGAAGAATGTGGAGAAGGTTTCCAAATGGTTGGAAAAGGGCCTGGACCCCAACTTCCATGACTCAGACACCGGGGGTGAGTACTAATACACACACAGTAGTACCGTCTAACACTTATTATGTTTAAATTATTACAGATTAAAAAGTCTCACGGTTTGGGAAATCCTCGTTTGTCTTCTTATCCATCAATATGTCAAACACGTTTTAGCCTAGTTTAGCACAAACACTGGCAGCAAGAGGAAACTGCTAGCATAGTGCCATTAAAAGTTAAAAAATACACTTTACAGCAACTTCAAAATGTCCTGTTTCTTGTTTATTAAACACACTTATAGAACTAAATATAAGAATGAAAGTTTGTGGTTTTCTGTGCTACATCTGTTATCTGTTGTGTCTTAGATTGAGAATCTGTCCATCAGCTCTGTAACTGTGGAGGACGAAACCTGCCAAAAATAAAAACTGAATGAATAAATAAATTACTAAATAAATCAATAAATATAATATTAAATTTATAATGAATAAATACATTTTAAAATAAATTAAAATGAATACAAAATAAATGTAAAAATAATTAAATACATTTAAAAGTTCAAAAAATGAATAAATAAATGACTAAATAAATAAATATGCCATTAAATATATAATGTGTAATGAATAAATAAATTTAAAAATAAATTACAAATAAATTAAAAAATAATTGCAAAACTAAATAAATATATTTAAAAGTTAATGAAAATAAATAATAATAATAAATAAATGGGAAAATTAAATTGAAGACTAGATAGAAAGGTAAATAAATAAAGAAGCAAATAAAAGCAGAAATATCCATTTATATCACATTTTATCAAATACACTTGTTTAAAAAAAGACATTATATAAAACTCCTCCTCAGGTAATTAAACCTCCTCATTCCTAGAAACAACACTGAGATGTGAAGACGTGACCTCGCTCTTATGTCGGACCAGTAAAAATTGATTTGTTGTGGTGGTTTTGTGTCTCAGAGTGTCCCCTGACCCTGGCGGTCCAGCTGGAGGAGAGCGGCGACTTGATTAAAGTCCTTCGCAGTGGAGGAGCTCACCTGGACTTCAGGACCAGAGACGGTATCACCGCTCTGCACCGGGCCGTCCTCTGCAGGAACAGCGCCTCTCTCACTGTAAGAAAACATCACTCACTTTTATAGAGACGTTCACTGTGTTTGTCCCGTCGTTACTGTCATACAAGTTTGAGCAACTGTTGCTTGTTACTTGAGTATTTCTATTTTCTGCAACTTTATATCCGTTCCGTATCCGTCAACCAAAATAAACCGCAGTGAGCCGAAACGACGAAGTAGAAAACGTTGGAGGGTCTGCGTGTATACGACCTGCACCCTCCCATTTTAAATCCAACGTGGTAAACACTACACATTCAGTAAAGTATGGAAACACTTTGGGTTTCACATATTGACAGGAAAAGCAGAGCTAGATATCATGGATAAAGCTAGATGCTAACTCTGTCATGGACAGGAAACGTTATCGTATCGCAACAACGTGTGGTCGAGCCGGCCGTCACTCTCATCTCCGTGGTCAAATGGGCCGACGCTACGACTGTAGAGCACCCATATACTGATATTTATGTTAAATGCATTCAAACGGCCCCGATGGAGCTGACCATGGATGTATAAAGAGAACGGAGCTGACGAGAGAGCTAGAGACCACCTTGGAGAAGTTAGAGGAAGTATACACGTGTGACTACGTCCGCTTTTCAAAATAAGGGAACTGTATATACAAAATACATATATGGAAATAAGATTGATTGGATTATATTCACCAGAGGTATAAAAACATCACATTCCTTATACATTAAAAAGAAAATACCACTAATTTGTGAGGGAGAAATCTTTATTCTTTGATTTTTAGTATGACAATGACTGATATATTTGACTTCGGGACATCTCTAACTACATACATGCTGAAAATCAAACATTCTTACTGTATTAATTTAGATATTTTCCAAAGTAAAAGTCCCTAGAAGTGTATGATTCAACTTTTTCCCATGGTCTATTGTTAAAAAAGGGAACAAATCTGAATAAAAATATTCGCAATACATATCGGATCGGGAGATAGGTGTATCATCCCAGCCTTAGTTGCAACTGTGCAGAATAACCAGCTTTAAACACAATGAATAGACATGCAAAAAAGAAGCTTTGCAGCATTCAAACGTTGATTTAAAATTCAAATGTCAGCGTTATGAAGCTTCGACCTACTCGGTACAGCCCTAGAATAAATATGTATATGGTCTGTAATGTTACAATTACAGCAAATTAATCAACACTGTTCTGGTCCTCAGACTCTGCTGGACCTCGGAGCATCCCCGGACTACAAAGACAGCAGAGGTCTGACGCCTCTCTATCACTCAGCCATGGTGGGCGGCGCCCCCTACTGCTGCGAGCTGCTGCTGCAGGACCACGCCACCATCGGTACGGCGGCTCACAGGGGTCAATCCAGCTGTTGTCTGTGTCCCTTTACGACTACTTTTATTATTTATTCATTTTGTTTGTGTCTTTTGTGTGCAGGGATGACTGATGAGAATGGGTGGCAGGAAATCCACCAGGTGACACACACACACACACACACCTACACACACACCTACTTGCACACACACACTCACACACACACACACAATCATTTAAATTACTTTCCCTGTACAATTATGATTTTGTGTGTGTGTGTGGGCGCATTTGTGTGTGAGTTCAGGCATGTCGCTATGGTAACGTGCAGCACTTGGAACACCTGCTGTTCTACGGGGCTGATATGAGTTCCCAGAATGCATCGGGAAACACCGCACTGCACCTCTGTGCTCTCTACAACCAGGTAACACACAACAAACACTTGAGTTTTAACCATAAAAAGAGATATTTTTCAGTCCTGTTATTGTGTTTGAAATGAGTTTTTATTTAGATGTTTATTTTGAAGTTAATGTAATTAATGCTGCTGGTTTTGCAGGACAGCTGTGCCCGAGTGCTGCTGTTCAGAGGAGCAAATAAGGACATCAAAAACTACAACAACCAGACTGCCTTTCAGGTAAAATAAAACAATACTACATCATGCCACAAACAGGAAGTCAGAACGTATTGAGAGATGCACATTGTAGAATAAAGCCAGACTGTAATGGTAATATATAAAAACTCAATGTCTGATCCAGCTGTTGTTGTTATGATGATGCATGAACTCTCCCTGTCTGTGTAGGTGGCGATAATTGCTGGGAACTTTGAGCTCGCAGAAATCATAAAAATTCACAAAACCTCCGACGTTGGTGAGTTGGCTGAGGGTGTAAACTAGGGCTGTCAATCCATTACGCGATTAATCACACATTTTTTTATCTGTTCAAAAGTCAACATTTATTGAAAAAAGATAGATGTAATCATTTCAAAAATTCGCAACATGTTTTTGTCTAATGAAATATTCTGCTTCAGTCCATATTTGTTGGCGTTTAGCCTTTCAGAAACAACATTTTCACTGCGGTCAAAAAACTGTTTACGTGTATTAACGAGGCGGTCTGGAAGCAATCTAACAGCACCATAAATTACATTTATATAACCACAAAGAAAAAATACCCCCCCTCCCTCCTTTTTAGGGTGATGACATCACAAAATAACAGCAGCAGACATTCAAAGTACGGCTGTCTATCGATTAAAATATTCAATCGCAAATTCCTTTATCTGTTCAAAACGTACCTTAAAAGGAGATTTGTTAAACATTTAATACTCTTATCAACATGGGAGAGGGCAAATATGCTGCTTTATGCAAATGTATGTATATATTTATTATTGGAAATGAATTAACAACACAAAACAATGACAGATATTGTCCAGAAACCCTCACAGGTACTGCATTTAGCGTAAAAAATATGCTCTAATCATAACATGGCAAACTGCAGCCCAACAGGCAACAACAGCTGTCAGTGTGTCAGTGTGCTGACTTGACTATGACTTGCCCC